>WEIS01082771.1:0-10180 GCA_013389965.1 Todus mexicanus
TATGTTGTGCTTCTGCACAAGAAAGGTTGAACAGAGGATGATGGAGCACTTGGAATATGCTGCCCCGAGAGGTCACAGTCTCTATCTCTGGAGATTTTCAAAATCCACCTGAACACGTTCTTGTGCAACCTGCTTTAGCAGGGCAGTTGAACTAGATGATCTCCACACATCCCTTCCAACCCCTGCTGTTCTGTGATTCCAGTTAGGCCACTAAGGATGAAAGATGCTGAGCAAGGGACAGTGTCAAATAAAGAATGGGGGATGACCTATGGACTCCACTTGATTTTTGGACTCAGGCAGTTAGCTTCCTTGAAGCCCACAGGGTGCAGTTTTTGTGATACCAGATTTCATTGGTGATCAAGAAAAGGAGAACAACACTGATGCAATGATGAACATGATCACTCAGATAGTCCTTATCGTAGTTTTGAGAACAAGCACCAAATGAGAAGTCCGTGTGGCAGTAAGTTATAGCTCAGGTGTAATTTCACAGGCGTGATCTCAGCCCCTGCTCCAGTGTAAATTAGAGCCAGATGCTACCTCACAGGCTTCTTTCCGATGCTTGTTTTTTAACATAATTATGGTTTGGTTTTGGTTTTCCTTTCTTAGAAGAAGAAAATTTATACCAAGAAAAGCAACATTAGAGACTGTGGGGTGAGAGGGGAAGCATTGTGGGAGAGCAATCGAAGAGGCAGTTGCTTGACTGTGGCCTCAGGAGCCACTGTAAAGGAAGTCTTTGAAAACTGAGAAGAATTCTGACTGTCTTGAAAACATGCCAACTTGATAAATGAAATAGCTTCAGAGTCCTATGCCATTTAGTATTTGGGGAAACTTGCAAGAACTAGGTGGGGAAGGGACAAGTGCTCTGCAAGTTGTTACCCGTATTTACAGTCCAGCATGCCAAAATAAAAATTAAATGCAATGGGCCTAGGAAAAGAAGGGAATGAAACGTGACAATTACTTTGATGATATACACATACAACCCTGCATTTTCCACATCTTCACTTTTAAGACTTCAAGTCATACACCTGCTTGATCATGCAAAGACTCATAACAGTGTCATAATGTCTTGAGTTTCCCACTGAGGTGTGTATTCTGGACTTGTCACAAGCCACACAAACATTTAAGGAGGACAGATACTCATCTCTTTTCAAGACTGTGTGTTTTTCAGTCTAAACACTGTATCCTTACCTGACTGTTTTTCCTCTTCTTCCAGCGGTATTTGTACATGACTGGGATCCAACAAATGAACACTGTATACTGCCCTTCCAAAATACAATTTTGGTCACTCAATTTGTTTTGTTTTGGGTTTTGTTTAATCCTTGTTTTCACTGATGGATTTTTCTTCCTTTCTTTTGTTTTCTACGTGGCACAGGTTGAAGCAGGCAGTGATGGGACATGATATTCTCTCCATAATTTGTTTCAGCTTCTCAGCTGAAAAGATTTCAAGGAGCAGTTTCAAATACGCGTGAAATGGCTGCACTGACACATCCCACCCTCCAATCTCACCTGAGCCAGAGTCAGCTGGTGTCTCTGAAAGCAAGCTTCTTGTTGTTTGTAATTCAAAATTGGCTGCATATGTTAAGCAAGTTGACAATAACGTAATTACAAACAACTGCTTTTTTGTTCCTTCCAGTACTTCTGTGGCGTGGGGAGGAGGTGAAAAAGCCTAATGCTCCCATGCAATTCTTTAAAGGCCTGTGGGCTTTAAAAGCAATGTGGAACAGCACAGGAAGAGATTTGGTTAATGATGTGTTTAGATGTGTTTGATTTGAAGAAAAAGACTAACTCAGCAATATATGGGAGGAGTTGGTTAACTCAATAGCAGATCCTAGGTGTTAAGGGAAGGGAAATAGGAATATCTGGGCATATGTACTCCAGTGTGTGTGGTGTAACTGACTTTCTGCCTTGCCAGTTCCTGAAATGTGCTGCAGTGAAGTGATTTTGAAATGCAACTTAGACATTAACTAGTAGTGTAGTAAAAAAGTCAATTTTCCCACATCCAGCTTTCAATAATGTTACTGTAGCTGGTGTCCATTTGAGAGTAAGGAGGTGTGCTCTTGCCTCTTTGCCATGGCACTGGGTTAGAACACATGGCTCAGCAACAGAATTCAGAAATACAATGTTCTGGGAAAACTATAACTACCCAAAATGAGGTGAGGCACCCCAAGTTGCAAACATCTCTTGAGCTGATTGCTCTTTTCAATACTGTCCAAGAAAGGAGAGAAGACAACCCGAGGGAGCAGCGTCATGATGATTGCCTATCACAGGACAGGCTTGGATGAACAAGGGGCTGTAGTTATTTTCTAGTTGTAGGAAGCTGTCCTTAGCTGTCTGTTAAAACAGGAATCAGCAAATTTTCATCAGCCTTTGTGTTCAATCTTTGGGCTGTTTTTGCTGTAACTCTGCTTTCTTTGATGTTATTTTATCCTTTCTTTTATGAAGAGTTTGAGTGGATTGGATGCTTTTTCTCCCTCTTTTAAGTACATTCTTTTGTATGATGTATTGAATCTTCCTTGGCAAGCTTGTCTTCAGTCATACTGGGTTGGTGGATTTTGTAGGTGAGCAGAGAGCAGACAGCAGAAAAAGAAATGGGAAATCTGAATTAATTTGTTGACATAATTCTACGAGAACACTTATAAATATATTCCTCAGAGAGATATGAAGGGAGCCGCAGACTTTCATTTTTCAAACTATATCTATCTGTTCATGCCTGCTGTTTGTTAGATCTCACAACGTGCTCAGCACCAGAAGGTCCAGGATGCTGTAGGGGCCCACAGGCTCTCAGCAACCCCCTGGCTTGAGGTGTCTCACAGTGTGGTGAGGAGAAGGACAGGGATATAACTGCTGCACGGTATGCTCTGCTTAGGAGAACATGTGCTAGGAACACATTGAAGGAGATGCCCAAGGGTCACAAATGCTCTTGAATGTCAAATAAATGTAGATGCAACAAACTGAAAACAAGATGAAAGTCTGGCAGAAAGGCTTAAGCTCCGAAGTGAGAGCCCCAGGATGTTTTCTCACAGACCGTTTGAAATCTTAGGTAATTTAAATGAAGATTGTGGAGAAGGACAAGGTGAAATAGCCTTGGCTGGATTGTAACATATGTTCTGTATTGCAAGACTGCCTACAAAAAGAAATGTACGCAGTATATATATGCTAAGTAAGCTACCACTCTACATGAGAAATAATGAGATTTATTTAGCTTTGGAAAAGCAGACAAAATAGGTAAGAAAATACATGGTGGATCTTCTGGCTTGAGTGTTTTGATAGGAAAGGACTAAAATACATGCTAGAGAAGTTATAATAAATGCTACCTATGGGTTCTTCAAGGAAAAATTGGGGTTTACAGTCTTTCTATTGGTTGTTCTGAAGAAGAGCCCCTGTGCTCTTTCCTCCTCCACGGCTGGGAAGATGGGCTTATTGACCAATATGTTTGTTTACCAGAGCTTTTCCTCTTCCCAAATGAAGCTTTAAAGTGTGAAGAGTGCTGCATACTGTTAGCGATCTCGTTGTTTGTCGTAGTTGACCACAAAGATGGTGAAAGATGTGTAGGACTGGAAAAATATGTTGCCCAGCAGGCATTCCAAGTACTGTGTTTCTCTGTTGTGTGAGGTAGAAGGTGAGATGTGCCACCACTGAGGACATTACAGTGGCAAAGAAAGCAATGCTCTGCTCTTGGGAAGCAAGAAATGTGACCAGAAGAGAGGTGGCTGCTTATCTTTGCTTGTTGTGAAGCAAATGTACGTTGCTTACACTGCTCCCAGACTTTTTTTGGCCAAATGTACCCGATTTTCCATTAATTTAAAAACCTCTACATTTAAAGCTCTATTTAATTGCACTGGTACCCTTTCCTGGAATTAAATAACTTTATGCTGGTAAGTAAAACAAGCCCATATGGCACAAACTACGGAATACAGCACTAGTTGTATCTGTTCCTGTGACAAAATGGAGATGGGTGCTGGCCTCTAACCCCACCTCCCCTAGGGATGAGGCGTTGTGTGAGCAGACAGAGACCTCCCTGGGCGCCCTTTTCTTCCTTGGCCTGAAACTCTGGCAGGTGCCAGCCCAAGAGTCTGGCTGCCTCTTCCAGTAAAATGACCTTTTAGCCTTTTTTTATTTCAGGTCTTAGTTTTCCCACAGCTTTCTAAAGCTTTTTCAAATCCCTTCATCTATGTTTAATTCTTCCTGGTATTTCAAAATAAAATAAAATATATTTTAAAAAAATCCACCAAGAAAGAGGTCCACCAGTTGCTGAAATCTTTACACTGATTCTCCTTAAGAAAGAGCAAGGAATACCTCGAGAAAGGCCGTAGATGCAGATCACTAAAGCAGCAAATGCATCTAAGCTTTTATATGGTAAACTTATGCTAACCAAAATGCCCTGCAGCAAGACAATATCGATGTCCAGAAAAAGGTAGGAAAATAGAATCCGTTTTAATTGGTATGTTGGCAAGTGTTAACTGCATTTTATATGGAGCCTTTATTCTTTGATGAACACCCAATTTTGCTGCAAAACCAGTTTGCTTTTAGACTCAACTTCACACATACAGTGGAAGTAATTGCAATTAAGTTTGTTCTCTAACTTTCTGAAGCTGTTTCCAAAATCAAGCTAATAAAATTGAGTGTTTGACAGGCTGTATCTTTCTGTGTATCTTTTTTAGAAAGGATCCTATTCAAAATTTACAAAAAAGAAAAAAAGAAGATAAATGCTTGGGTTTGTATGTATTTTAAAATGACAGCTGATATTTCAGTTCCAATAAAAATGGGCAAACATATTCAGTGCCACCACTTTATCACTAATTTGAAAGTCAGACAAGTCTGTCATTTAAGATAAATATTGAGGATGACAAAAAATTCAAGGTAACCATAATTAAAATAAATGTTTTGTTGATTTTTTTTTTTGCCAGATGCTTAAACTAAACTGCGGATGCTAATGCTCACATAAAAAGGGGTTATTAGTGCTCTTTGTTCTGGTAATGTAGACATTAGAGAGGTAAGGAGTGCAAGATGCCAATTTTCACTCTAGTTCCCTTACAGCTCTTTGCTGTCAGGGAAAGTTAAACTGTTTTGCTTCTCTTCTGTAGAAAATTGTCAGTTGATAGGTGAAACTTCAGGAATAATTAGTGAAAGTAGACGTGTAAATTCCATTGGGGGAATCAATCTTTCACAAATATATTTAAATTAATTCAATGTCCCTTTCTTTGAACAGTGGCAGGGTACAGAAAAATCATTTTGGATTCTTTTAACAACATGTAGAAACCTACATTACCTCTTTAAAAATAAATTACAGCACACCCCACTCAAGAAATCACAAAGGGAGACAGTGATACTTAAAATTAATTCAAAAAACTTCTCCCAACATGTCTTCAGCTGTCAAAAATGCATTGAAGATATGCCAAACATATTTCAAAATACTTTTTGTAATCTGAAGATATCTTAAGTAACTTTTCCTCCCAATGTAAATCTTTAATGGACCAGTATGTCTCCCTAAACTGGGGGATGTCTCTTTTTTTTTTAGGTACTTTCTTTCCTTTCTATTTCTCTGCCAAAAAAATCCCCCAACAACCCACAGAAACCAGATATTTAATGAAATCTGCAGAGTGCAGAGATGATTGGGTTTGACTTTTTTCCTTTTTCTTGGTGGTTTGTTTCGTTGGGGTTTTTTTTTAGAGGGAGTAAAGTGGTAGTTCTATCGTGACAGCACTCAGGTCAGGCTTTGGAGATCTGGGCACAAGCCGTGACTGTGGCATACATTTTCCATGTAACCCTGGACAAGTCATAAGTTCTCTGCTTTGGGTCTATTTCTGCAAAATGATGCCTCAAACAAAGTATGGAAGATAGAGACCAAAAATACTTAATATTTACATATCTATTGGAATGCTGAGGATCAGTCAAGTGCCCAGATAGTTTTTTAGAGTGTGACACCATGTACAGAGATATTAATATTCCCATGTTAATACTGAATTCGCATTCTGTGACATTAAATAAGAAGTGATAACACTAGTAGGAGGTCACCTGTGTGATCCATTTTGTATAAGCACTCATTCTGACAGGTTCCTCTTTGTACTGGAAACATCAAAAACTTCGAATGTATTAAATGTTTACATTGTACTTTTGGCCACAACAACCCCATGTATCGCTACAGACTGGGGGATGAGTGGCTGGAGAGCGGCCCGGCAGAGAGGGACCTGGCAGTGCTGGTTGGCAGCCGGCTGAACATGAGCCAGCTGTACCCAGGGGGCACGGAAGGCCAAGGGCATCTTGGCCTGTATCAGGAATAGTGTGGCCAGCAGGACTAGGGATGGAATTCTGCCCCTGTACTCAGCACTGGTGAGGCCTCACCTTGAGCACTGTGTGCAGTTCTGGGCCCCTCACTTCAAGAAGGACATTGAGGTGCTGGAGCGGGTCCAGAGGAGAGCGACCAGACTGGGGAAGGGACTGGAGGGAAAATCTTATGAGGAGAGGCTGAGAGAGCTGGGGTTGTTTAGCCTGGAGGAGAGGAGACTCAGGGGAGACCTTATCGCTCTCTACAACTACCTGAAGGGAAGTTGTAGACAGGAGGGGGATGGGCTCTTCTCCCAGGCGATTTGTGACAGGACAAGAGGGCACAGCCTGAAGCTGCACCAGGTGAGGTTTAGGCTGGATATTTGGAAGCTCTTCCTCACAGAAAGGTGATAAAACACTGAAATGGACTGGCCCGGGAGGTGGTGGAGTCACCGTCCCTGGAGGGGTTTAAGGCCAGCCTGGATGCCGCACGTAGTGGCATGGTTTAGCTGAGCGGCAGTGTTAGGTCATAGGCTGGACTCAATGATCTAAGAGGTCTTTTCCAGCCTTAATTATTCTATGATTCTATGATCTTCAGAATACTTTATAAACACTTCAAAATCAATAATCTTAATGTATTTATAAAGCCAGGTAACATTAATTAATACCTGCAAATACCTAGGGGAATTTTTAGCTTGAGATTTTGAACCCATACTCATACAGAGCTTAGAAATCTCAGATTGTGTCCTCTCTGTAGTTGGAAAAAACCAGTAGTGGAGCTGCCTGCCTATGCAGCACTTGATCATTTGAGGGGTTTGAGTGTCCAATTTATACACAGTGTTAACATTTTAAATGTATTTGTTAACACCTTGGTGCTAATCACACTTAGCAACAATTGGAGAGAGAGTTCTGGAAATTTATTTCCTATAGCTTACTAATGTATGCAAAACAGCTACTCTTTGTTGAAGAAACTTTGAAAAAATGCATGTCAATATTCTTGACATGATTGTAACTTAAAATGTTTTTATCAGCAAGGTGTTTTTATGGGAAGCCACAAGAACTGAAAGCCATAAATCTTCCTTATTAAGAATCTACTCCAACCCCTATTAAAATCAATGGAAAGACCTTTCTGACTCCAGCAGGTACAGAACGACTCAATAAAAGGTAGGAAATACCCACAGGTTATTATTGTTCAGTCCATAAAAACAGTCAGCCAAAATCTTAACTATTTTTCAAAATGTAATGTGTGTACATGTACTTCAGTTCTTTTAAAAGCACTGGGGGATCCTGGTTCTTTAATAGACTGTTCACTGGAGTCAAACACTGGCAAACAACCCTCTGGGCTCAGCAGCTTTTACTAACAGTCTTCTATTCACACCTGCTAAGCCATTTAAATTTCATATGAAGAGCATGTCTAAGATTGCTCTGCTTGAACTGTAAGGAAATGTCAAATAACCCAAAACACAGTTCCTGCAAATACAAAGGAAATTCACAAGGCATTAAAATGCTCCAAGATTTTAAAGCCAGGAGCTAGCACAATTCACTGGGATGACTGCCTGCTTTGTGAAGGTGTTGGGATTTTTCAGCACAATCATTTTGTACCAAATCCAAAAACTTGGAGCGTAGCAAGATAATATCTCTAGGTTTTAATCTTTATCTATGGGCTTCAGCTGATGGTGAAATAGTATGAATTTCTATGGGTAATCATTCTAGCTTTCTAGCGTAGCTCCTGATTCTAAATTTCAGCAGGATCTTGTGATACTTCTGCAGGATTAAAACATCTTCTACCCAAAATGACTTATCCTAGGGAGTGTATGAGCCGAGGCTACCCATGGAAGTAGGAGTGTAAAAAAATAATAATCTTTTGGGAGTCATTGAAATATGCTGTACAATGAGTGCTTTATATTTTCAGGTGAAGTTATAAGTGATTGTTGCAGGTGCTAGAGGTTAAGTTATATAAATGTTAGGCTAACAAAGCTAGATTTCTTTGGAAGAGAGGATTTCAATGTTTAAGAGGTGATCATTTTGGCTTTACTGGGCAATTGGTCCCATCTACCTAAACATTATAGAAGCAGTAGAAAAACTTTGTGCACGAAGATCCATCCATCGTATTTTAACTCACAACAGCTCATGTTGTTTCAATTAGATCTCTAGCCAATTCAGTCCCTGTCTCTCTGGAACAAATCCAGTGGTTCTATCGTAGGATTTGGATTTTTTTATTATGATGAGGACAGCTTGTTCAAGCTGCTGAGACCATCAGTCTCAGCATCACAAGAGCCATTGAAAGGATATGGTTGTCAGTTGAGTGTCAGGTGCTTCTTGAGTGGGTTGTACAAGACCTGAGTGATGCTACCAGAACTGGTACTGACTGGGAAAGGAAGATCCCAGCTCCTGAAGCCTCTGCAGCTTCTCCTCATGCTGGGTTCACCTCTGGAGCAGGTTCAGTATGATACTGCTTGCCTATCTTACCTATTGAGCCAGTAGATTCCTATAAATGAAGGTGACACTACAGCTAATCACCTATAGGAATAGATGACTTAGCTTCCTTTCTTTATCTGAATTGTTCTTTATGTCCTATATTTATATCTTTATGTCCTGTGTTTATTCAAGGCCTAAATATTCCAGATGTCCACTTGTTCCCTTGAGAGATTATTTCACAGCCTAATGCACCTGTGTCAGAGAGGATTCTCTATACTTTAGTCTGACTTTGTTTTTAATGACAGATCGAGTTTCCACCTTACACTGGAAAAAGTACATAAGTGTATTGAACTTCCTCCAGTATCTTGAATTTGATTCAAAAGCTAGTGTAAACATTCAGTGTAAACCTCATGCCTGCTTTCCAAGGCTTGGCTGTTCCC
Source organism: Todus mexicanus (assembly GCA_013389965.1). Classification (NCBI taxonomy): domain Eukaryota; kingdom Metazoa; phylum Chordata; class Aves; order Coraciiformes; family Todidae; genus Todus; species Todus mexicanus. The sequence continues at coordinate 9,123 of WEIS01082771.1, forward strand.
AGGTTCCCTAAAGCATCTTCCTCTTTGGAAGTCAAGTATCAAAGATATTTCCCTTGTGTTTATAAGCTCAATAAATGGGACATATCTTCTTGTATCTGGAGAATTGTCTGATCTTAAAAAAAAAAATAATTTCACAAACCTTCACAGACTCAGTACCGATTTTATTTGGAACTGGAAATACTTTATTTGCTTCTTGAAAACCAGTAAGTGAAACAAATGAGAATTCATCAGCATAGTAGAAAAATATTCTTGGAAATAGTTTTCAAAACTCTATGTTTGCCTATTTGTCCATTTTTCTATTAGCTAACCACTGCTTTTTAGGCATATTCCCCTACAGCTTGTTCCTGGACACCTCCCTGGGGGAATGAGCTGGAGCTTTTCACATGGTGAGAGGTGGGGCCCTGATTGTGCATATCTTCCAGAGCAGCTGGAGCTGGTGACACTGCGGCTGAATGACAGCTTGTGGCCAATTTGGCTCTTGCAGGTTTCTGTGCCTGGCTTGACCTTCACTCCATTGTTGGTGGTAGGAGATGAAATGGTCAAACAGAATGATACTTGCAGAGTTCCACAGGACACAGATAACATAGAGATACCAATAAACTCTGTATGAAGAATGCAATAACACAGAAACAGAGATATGGTAAGGAAAGGTTTGTGATCTCTGTTCTTTCAGAGGGCACAAGAGCTTGGCTAAGCTGCTCTCCATCATTTATCGATGGTCCGGGCTAACTGAGGAGGTCCCAAATGACTGGAGGTTGGCCAATGTGACACCCATCCATAAGAACGGTGAAAACAAGTATCCGGGGAACTACAGGCCTGTCAGCCTGACCTCAGTGCCTGGCAAGGTTATGGAGCAGATAATCCTGAGTACCATCGAGCAGCACGTACAAGATAACCAGGGTATCAGGCCCAGCCAAGAGGGGTTTAGGAAAGGAAGGTCCTGCCTAACCAACCTAATCTCCTTCTATGACTGGGTGACCTACCTGGTAGACAAAGGGAAGGCTGTAGATATGGTCTACCTGGACTTCAGCAAAGCCTTTGACACAGTCTCCCACAGC
>WEIS01082771.1:10210-24573 GCA_013389965.1 Todus mexicanus
TTGAGGTTCTGGAGCAGGTCCAGAGGAGAGTGATGAGACTGGTGAAGGGACTGGAGGGAAAGTCTTGTGAGGAGAGGCTGAGGGAGCTGAGGTTGTTCAGCCTGGAGAAGAGGAGGCCCAGGGGGGACCTTATCACTCTCTACAACTACCTGAAGGGAAGTTGTAGTGAGCTCTTCTCCAAGGCAACTTGTGACAAGACATGGCCTGAAACTACACCAGGGGAGGTTTAGGTTGGATGTTAGGAAGCACTTCCTCACAGAAAGGTGATTAGACACTGGAATGGACTGTCCAGGGAGGTGGTGGAGTCACTGTCCCTGGAGGTGTTCAGGGAAAGATCGGATGTGGCACTTACTGACGTAGTCTAGTTGATATAGTGGTTTTAGGTTGTAGGCTAGACTTGATGATCTCAGAGGTTTATTCCAGCCTCAATAATTCTGTGATTCAGTGTAGGAAGGAAGGGCTCAGATATGGCCTCCTCTCAGTACAGTACATACACATTTTTCAGCGTCTTGTCTTAATCTTCAATTGTGAAACTTGGATGAAGCAAAAGGGATTTTTGCAAGTCAAGATCCTCCTGAGGGTTTAATTTTCAGCAGGATAGCCCCTCAAAATGATCCATTATTACCAGCAGTCCATGACGATGCTGTGACAATCTCCCACTCTGGGATCAAGGATGGTTTGGAGATGGCAAATTATTTTTCTCTGCACTTGGCGATGCACATCAAACTGGAAAAAAACTCATGCAGAGCATTTGGGAGAGCAGATAAGTGGTTCACAACTGTCTAGGTGTTAGCAGAGATGGAGATTGATATAATGTGAGCAGTGGATAGGTAGCATTACTGGTTGTCATTGCAACTTCAGACAGGTGTGTATATAATTCCTTTATTGCACCTAAGATGATTGTTTTGTTAGGTTGTATGATAAAAAGATGATCTCTGCACGCACAGAGGAGCACAGAGGAACAAAAGGTAGGTGGGAAAATCCCAGAGGTACCCTGCCCAGAGTATTTTCAGGAGAGCCATCAACACATTAACGGCTCAAAGCACATAGGCATAACACACAGAGAAATGAGGCTCTGCCCAGACCCCCTCCAGCCCCAGAGCATCACCAAAGGGTGATCATCCCTTGATCTGGGTGTGGCACCCACCATGAGTTGAGCGGAGAGGCTTTCTGGAGCACCCTACAGACTGAGGGGGCTACACTTAGAGGTATGGGGCTCACTAAGGGACAATAGGCAAGACCTACTGTAGGATGTTTAGGAGGGTAAACAAAAACAGGTAAAGAAAGGGATTGAGGTCGTTTTGGGAGGAATAAGGGTGGAAAAATAAAAGGCTAAGGGGATAAGAAGGGATAGCTGCACATAAGCGGACTTCTGGTCATGTCCTGTGCCACAGCAGCACAGCCCATCCTGGTTTCTCATTCAGATCCATTTCTAGTTATTTACCTGTGAGTGTGTCTATACGCGGATTCAAGTGCCAGCAGTTGAAGCAGGACCATGGGTCACAGGAACATGTGTTTATGTGCCAGCAGGGCAAGTGGCTTGAGAGCCAGAAGGGGAGGTGTGTGTCTGTGTGAGTTTGTGTGCTTATGTGTATTAAGGGGGTCTGTACCAGCCACTGGCATGGGGCTCTGCATCTCAAGGACTATTCACATGCCCAGATGCCAGCAAGATCAGCATCCAGTTAGTGGGTGAACTGTGCCCAAGCCTAGCTACCAAAGGGATCTACATTACATACATACACATATTGTTCACTTAAAGAACTTCATCTGTATAAACCAGAGAGGGGAACAAGATGAGGCCATTGGTGCTTGTGTGAGTGCTGTGGTATCTGCATGGCTGTCAGTGTTTTATGTGTATAGGTGCTGTATACTTTTGTGTGTGTGTGCCGATTGGGAGCAGATGTTCCTGGTTGGCCCTGCGAGCATGAAACTGCAGCAGTCTCCTGCATGCTACTGGGCTGCTGGATTCAGCGACATAAAACAGGCTTTGTTCTGATTTTTCTTGTATGAAATCCATGCTTGTTTGTACATTTGCTTTGTTAGATTCAAGTGATTCTCAAAACCAGTTAATAATTTTTATGTGCTTTTGCAATCCACGTAAAATGTTTTTGTTGTGGTGTTGTTCCTGCAAACTTATCGAAGTGAAGAGCCAAATACAAATGAATACAGGAACAGTAGAAATGGCCTTAGGAGTTCTTTATCCATAGACCAAAACAAGGTGGACAGGTAAAGCCCAGCTGATGGCACTGACACAACACAAGACAACCTTGGGAGCTGGTTGGTCAAGAAAATTTGCTTTGATTTGCTTTATTTGCACACATAATTTTTAAACATAAAGATGTCCCACTGAAATAGCTGAAACCACACACACGTTTCAGTGCTCTGTACCCTGTCAGAACCAGCTTTTTATAATATGGGTCTTTTGATTACCACTGAATGTATGCGATTTCCCCAGTTCTCTCCCAGATCAATTGTATTTGCTGAATTTCAACTGTGTGTTGTTGGGAGGGGATTTTATGTGTTAAAATAGTTGATGAGTGGTTGGCTGTGCATGTTCTCTAGTTTGGCTTTTACTAATACCTATCACTGCTAGACCTGTTATTCATCTTGCCTGCAGCACCTGCAGTGTTAGCAGCTGGCAACAGCAAGCTCTGCACCTGCAAGCTCCCCACTTAGAAAACCTATTGCACACTCTCTGGAGAAATATTTGTTAAGGTTAAGATTAAGTTAACAAACTCTTCAAACAGTTTGCCTGACTGCTCAAAGGCCTGGGCACCCACTACAAGCATTTTGGGGTTTAATATGTGAGGAAGGTTATATCATCTCCTGCAAATTACTACATATAGATGAAATACAGCTACTGAGCTTTTGAAAATAAACACTTTATTATCTCACTCACCACTTTGTCACAAAGTCATGCTTCCTACTTTCCCTGACACCTTAGAGAAACAGGAAAGCGGTGTAAAGAAACATGAAATCACAGTCACTTCAGTTTTCCTGGTGATCTGAATCTGTCATTTATTTGCTCACTCTTCAGAGGAGTGATGCTGCAATAATAGTGCTCAATCAGGCTCAGAACAGCAGAATTGGGACCAGTGCTGTGGGTTTGCCCTCAGTACAGTCTGATTTTTGTATGGCACGGGGCAGAAGCCTCTTAAAATTCATTCCCAGTTGCAGCATCTCAAATTCTAAGCCCCACAAGTCACTAGTGACATTAAAAAATCTTGTCCATTTTGCATAACAACATTGTGTGTTAATGTCCATTTACATAACAAAGTAATTTGTATTCTATTTGTGTATCTTAAATCCAGACACAATATTTAAGGCAGCAAAAAGTATCAGAACAAAATGGTTTCTTTTTTTCAAAGGCTGTTTGTGGTTTTGAATAGAACAAATATCAACCTATTCTGCTGCATCAAGAAAACAAACAAACAAAACCCACCTAGACGTGATATTTTTTTTCCACTTTGGGCAGGGCTGATATTCAGTATCTTCTTTTCAAGGGGTCTATAAGCATCACTGAAAAGATGAAGTTCTGTGGCAGCTACCCCTAGCCCCCTCTGAAGTCCAGTACCTACAGCACCCCTTGCACCTCTCCCAGCCTGCTGTGGACCCTCAGTAGGTACAGGTACCTCAGCCTGGTGGTGAGGCCGCCAACTTGGTGTCCCCCTGCCTCACCCCACTCCAGCTGCAGCTGTGGGAGGAAGCGGCCACGGAGGTGAGGAAGCAGAATTAGCTTCTGCTGCTCCTCCCCTTCTCCACAGAGCCCCATGGCTCTCTGGGGTGCAGCATGCACCAGATTACAAGTACTGCTGTCTTGAAAGATTTTCACCGGTCTTTAGGTGCCAAACCCACATGCTACCTTGCTTCAGACCATGGCATCTACCCTGGAGAAGTTCATTCATTCTCTGGATCCCAGAACTCTTCCCAGAGTCCTTCAAATCCAATCAGGCATCTATTTTCAAGGTGAGCATGGGGTACTTTCCGACAGGGCTTTGCAAGTTGATCTTTGAGATCAAGTCCCCCTTGAGACCAGGGTTTGGGGAAGGCAGTGGGAGGATGCTAACAGAGTTATCTCCCAGCATTTTCCCACCAGCTGCAATTTTCCCTTTGAAGAACCAGTGTAATGATCAATGGCTTTCGAAATGTCTTTGGTGTGTTGTGCATCTGGTCTTCTCACAGGCAGTGAAGAAGGAGCTGTTGTTAGTCGTCATCATATGCTGGAAAGAATACTGGAATGAGTCGTGAATTTACTTTGCACTCACACAGAGCCAGCAATCGCAGCTCACCTCCCAGAGGTTAATTAATTAAACACTGGTTTTCTGGGATTGGCATAGAGACGTGCTTTCTGCCTCAGAAATAAAGAACCAGGGATTCTGAAAACTGATTGTGAGGGACCATAAGGTTTTCCTGAAGTTCTGCCCTCCATTTGGGGCTACGTCAGGTGGTGTAGCGGTACAGCGAGATGGCTATGAGCCAGACAGGAGCATCACAGGGACAATATTTTGCTGGGTTTTCCCCCTGCAGATCTTTTTATGTTGTGCACAAAACACAGTGGAAGGATGGTAAAGAGGATTACACTGGAGGGATAAGTTCTGCACTTCATCAGGGCATGGACTTTGTTTAATGACAATGAAAACACCATGTCAAGCCCATGTATCAGTCTAGCAAAAGATAGTTACCTCCCTACCACTGGAAGGGAAAATCTGGGGTCGCATTAAATAAAACAGAGAAGTCTTCATGAAATGAGTTGAAGTCTGCTTCAGCTGAATACCTGCTTCAGGATCCACAATATCTATATTTATGTTAATCTAAAAATCTCCCTGTAGGAGGAAAGAGGAGGTGGCCATTGTTAGCTGTGGCCATGGAAAGTCTGAGCTGTGATCAGCAGCTGTGGTAGGAGCAGACGAGATTTCTCCCTCTGCAACAACATCACTTGGGGCAGAAAGAAAATGGGAAAAGGCATACTTGAGCTGTGATGCTGGTGTACTGTCCATGTTCTCCTGATTGGCCATCCTGGCTGCTCTGGAAACTGCATAGGACACATGAATAGTATTGCTATATACACACGCAGACAAAAAAAACCCCGAACACTCTGGGAAATAAACTTGACCAAAATGACTAGATTTTTTTTTAAAAAAACATGCTTTTTCTGACCTTTGTCATGTGGCCTGTTCAAGTTCTACATTCTAAAATGGCCCAAGAACTTGAAATTAATTAAGTTCCTGGTAAGGAGGATACTACCTAGAGTGACAAAGAGTGGAATTTAAACTAAAAATAGGAAGATCACATCCTTAAGTTGGACTAGCCACCATATTTGTCTCTTTCCACACACCTACGAAGCAGAGGTAATATAAATACTAGTTGTATGTATACGTACATAAATACATTTATATGTGTACACAAAGTACTGTGAGATATACACGGATATACAAAAAGTTATACTAAAACTATGGTAGCTCAGCTGCCAGCAGATTTTTGAGTCCCACAGACTGCATCCTGCTGCTAGTGGATGATTACATTCATACCACTACATCTTTGCAACCGGGTAGTTCAACATGTGTTTCCATTTAGTTTGTAAACCCTTACACACAAGGAGAAAAAAAAAACAGTGGAGATGTGAAGACTTAGCCCACGGACCATTCTACAACAATGTTTTCACATGTGAGAGAAAAAGGCTGTTAGCTGCTGACTGCCTATAATAAAAGAGCCTGAACAACTTCGTCAGGCAGTAGTATGTGCTATAGTGATCTGGGAAGGTTTGCGCTAAAAACAATAGCCCTTGTGCTACTTTGATGCTTCTTCAGCAACACCACCTCTTCCTGTCCTCCCAGTGGCTTCCTCTCAGCTCTACTCACAGGTGCTTGCACCAGCAGGCTAGATACAGCACTGATATATGTGCAGGTGATTCCTGCTTATACAATGAGTAAGACTGATACAGATGTGCTGAATGACCCCTTCCCCTCTGGTACATACCAATGTACCAGAGTACTTGCAAGTACTCTGCGATGTCCACTATCAGACTTGTGTTGAGTGCTCTCTCTTCTTCCTTGCCGCAGAGGAAGCTTGAGAGTCTCAAGACATTATGTGCCTGAGAGGTCTGCAGGATCTCAGGCTACAGAATATCTTCTTAGATTAGAGTCTGCCTTCCTTTCCCTCACTCTCCCTTTCCCTCCCTTCCTGAACTCTCTGACTATGTCAGATCTCTCCTGAACATTTTGCTTTCCCCCATACCTGGCAGCAAAGGTGAACACACTGTTCTATGATTGCATTATGATTTATGTGCATTTTCTGAAGCTAGAGTAGTGCTTCAGAGAGAGTCTGAAGTAATTCTTGTTATACTGCTAACTAGGTGAGTGGAGCACTTTGTGCACTTTAAATTTCCATTAGGATAACCATTCTTTAGTCCTTCCTCAGGCAGATCCCCTCACCCCCTCAACAACCCTTTTGATTTCTCTTACCACATGCAGTACAGCAGCAATCACACTGTGGTTAACAGTGGGTCTATTGTCAGGGGACATGGGTTTATTGCTATGGTTGCAGAGACCAAATCAGAGCATTCATGCACTGATTGTTGTAGCTCCTAACCAGCTACGAAGTCAGACTGGTCAGTTGGGTCCTACTTGGACTAGCAGTTTTATGGAGTTGGATTTCATAAGAATCTTTAACCATTCTCAGCACAACATGCAGGTAGCAAGGCACAAGTTTTATTTTTAAAGCATTACTTGGGATTGTTTGAAAGAGGTCAATCAAAAGCAGTGAAAATTTTTTGGTGTAAAAATTAAAAACAATGAGAGTTTGTACTTTTGTTCATTCTATGTGTGTTTCTCTCTCTAGAACCTCAGAAAAAAGCATAAGGTTTCTTAATGTCAGATTCACCAGGTACATAGAATGGTTACTGGAATAAATAACTATCTACTAAATCCATTTAAACTGTCACATAGAAGCTGCAGCAGCCAACGAGTGAAGGCTATAGCTATCTAGGTAGTAAGGAGATGATGGAACTTAATTCATTCACTATATTTTTGTGGTGCACTGCGCTCTGTGGGGGTGAAACTCTTCATTTAATCTATCTGGAAGCAACATTTTGCACACACTGCACTTAGATCTATAGATGATTTTACAAGTAAATACGTGACTTGCAAATTAGCCTCATTCTTCTTGACAGAGATTCAGCACCTCTGGAAGCATAAGGGAAGCACAATGCTGTGTCTTTGTAAGGATGGATGTATTTTTTTCCGTGTGGTAAGGTACTTTTATTACAAGCTGCAAAGTAAAGCTCCAGGGAAAGAGTGGGAATTTGCTTGTCCTTGGACAAGATAAAAGCTCAAAAAATCCCATTCTACCTTCATACCCATGTAGCATCAAATACAGTCTAGGTTTCTCTTCTTAGACAGAAGTCTGCCTGCTGCAGCTCCCAGTGGAGAGTAAGTTGAAAACATATGCTGTGTGCACTCATCCCACCATTATTCTCTCTGCTGGCCTATAAAACATTATGTTCTTGCTGCTATTAATGGAATTGTGATTTATTTAAATGTAGCTTCCCAAACTGTAACTGGACAGGACTTTATAGACCCTGTTCTCATTCAGAATACTTTCAGCTAGGGAAGCTACAGGCAATTGGACTTGGGCTGTTGGCTGTGAATGCTATGACCTAGGCACCTTTCTGAGGAAGCTCTGTTCCTGTTCACCTCTGTTCCTGAGTTTAAGTAGCGGGAAGGGTTTCTATGGGATGAAATCAATGTTTTTCATGCTACACCTGGGCTTTGGGATTGGTTGAAGGCTTACCCAGTTTGCCTCAGGCAGGCTAGCCAAGGTTCAAGGAGCTTGTTTATACTCCCATGTTGCTACTCCCCTTTCCCTCCAGCAGTGTCTGGCTACATATTCAGGACCCCAATTCCCAGTTGCCACCTATGACTGTCCCACACTACTCAGACTCAGGAAAATGTAGTTTTAGTAATAGCCACTTCTAAACTGTTTTTCAACCATCGCACTCAAAGGACCATACAGAAATAAAGAAATTATTGTTATCACTGGTATGAAAACAGAAACAGAGGTGAAAGGGGAGGATGGTTCTGCAAATCCCCAGGATACCTGTCAGGACAGTTGTTTTAGGCTCTGCAGTCATATTATCATTGCTACAGAAACTGGACTATTAAATCTCTGAAGGGACTAGGAAGGCTGATTATAAGATGAGAGCAAGTTTGCCAGATACAAATATCTCGGTAATTAGCACTGATTAGAAAAGAACTGTAGTGCAGACTGAAGTACATGACAATTTAATAGCTCATTAAAATACACTATTAAAAATTAAACTACTGAAACTCCATTGGAAACTGACTTGATTGATCGAATATTTTCCTTTGAACATTTAAGTAAATATTGATGCTTAGTGAACTAAGTACTGTATGACCATTGATTTTACAGATAGCATGCAAGTATGGGCTTTCATCTTTGTGCTGCAAAAAATATGTCTTTTTTAATACTGATATAATTATTGTATGGGTAATTGAATTTAATATTCTGCAGGCTTAATTTAACTGGTGGCAGGACAGTAGAAAGTGTCAAACTTTAATTGTGAAAAATGTAGAACTGCTCAAGGCACCTATTCTGTTGGTTTCTTACCATTAGCCCTGCCCTCTACCTGCAGCCTTCCCATTTTTGCTCCACCTAAACAGAAATCCCACATTAGCTTTTTTTTAAAAAAATATTTCCCTAAAGCTAAATCCACACATCAGCAATAGGATTATGACCCCAAGGACTGGGGACTTGGCACAGTACAGGGAGAGTTGATAGCTCCTCTCTGCAGTTTTGCTGTTCAAAAGCAACACTTGTGTAAATCGCACTGTCAGGACATCTCTTTTTGATGGACTCATGAAAAACATCAGTAAAGTTTGTGCTCTGCCCTCTTTATGCTCTACCCTCTTTCTCTGAAGAGAAGGGAACTCTAAGCCAGTAGCCTCCACCTCTGCAGGTTGGGAGTGCAGTGAACTACATGTTGTAAATGTGGTGCTCCACTCTGCTTCATTTACTGGGGCTCTGGAAAGTGCCGGGTCTCTCCACACAGGGAGAAAATGATGGGGAGAAGCAACAGTGGTGTAGTGGTGTCACATATACATCCCTTGTTAATGTCCTTCTAGACTCAAAGGAGTTAAAGGTGCTCAGTATTGCCAGGTGGGGATCCCTCCTCTGGACTGCTCTTTGGTGGTCTCCGATAGCTGCATGAAGGACTATGCCAAAAACTTAGGGACATGTTTTAGTGGTGAGTTTGCAGCATTGGCTCAAAGGTTGCAGTAGATGATCTCGAAGGTCTCTTCCAACCAAAGATATTCTGTGATTCTGTGACTCCGTGAAAAGAAAACCCTTTGGTATTTGCTGCTTCTTTGGAGAATTTGAATAGCTCCATTTCAAAACTCTTTTTGGTGGACCATTAAGCATGTTTAGGCTCACGGTTCATCTTGTCTCTTCTTTGCTGGCTGCGTATCCACACTTGCTCACCTCCTCTGCAGTTTCAGTTTCAACCCTTTCTGCTTCTGTTACTGGGAAACAGCGTCTTTCCAGTGTGAGCTTCTATGAGCCTTTTAAGGGAGCAATGGGTTCAACCACCAGCAACAGAGAGCTGAAAAGACTTACGAAAGGTCCTGTTAACCCCATAACTGTAGCTAGGCAAACTAAATAGTGAAGGAATCTCTCTATATTAAATTTCAACTGCCCCAAGTCCTAATTTAGCCAATAAATCACTCTCAACACTATTAGTTAGAAAACGATCACATAGTATGGAATGATTTTTTACTATTTTTAAGCCAGCCTAGAGGGAACAAATCCTGCTCCCTTGTCAGTGTGAAAAGCTTGTGAGTCAATGAAAGCCAGGATATGCAATCTGTAGTGTGTATGAATAAAACAAGCAAGCTACCTCTTTAGGATTAATAAAGGCATTTTTTCTTGTAAAAAGCAATAAGAATTCAAACAGATGCTAAAGTGTGGACAGCTTTGAGCAGGTTCGATGAAGATAATTAAGGTTGTATTTCTTAGAGGTGTAAGATTAATAAAAATGACCTGCTCATTTACTGGGTGGAGTCTCAGGTAAGTGCATTCCAAAGGGAGAATTGCACATGAAATGGCAGAAATTTGTGGTAGAGTGTTTGTACTTGCTGAGCCACCTCATTTTTTTACAGAGATAGAAGCTGAGTCTCTCTGTAAAAACAGAGGGTTTTTTCCCCCTTGAACATAGTTGTTTCCCTTACTCTTGATTCAGCAGTTAGGGAAAAGAGCCCTTGGTATAGCAGGAATAAGAGATAGTTTGGATTCTCTTTTGTGATCAGTAGCCAGAGAATGTTGGTATATTTTATCTATTAATATGTACCACTAAAACTCTCCTGCACTTGTTCCGGCTGCTTCAAAAACATGTTTTATTCCGAACAAGAAGGAAAGTACCCTTCAGTGAATATGATATGAGAAGAAAACCTGACTTTTATGGGTCAAATATTGCTCATTTTATTCATTCTGCTGTCCTCAATGGGATGACTTACCGAGATACAGTGAGAAAAAGCTGACCCTGGGTAGCTGGTGCTGAGAATAAAGCTGGTTTGAGGATCTCCTTGCGGAGATTTTCTTTCCGTGACATGCAGCTTCAGGCCTCTCTATGGATGGCACAGGAGGTGGGCAGAATATCCCAACTGCCTGGCTTGTCTCGATGCAGGGGTCAACCCGCTGCCTTGGCTTGCTGATGTTGACCTCGACATACTGGTTTCTTGCAGTGATGAGGGCTCCCTGGGTGTTGCACTTGGGCATCCAGGGATGCAAGGAGGAGGTCTATTTCCCTACACATGAGCATCCCATAAAAATACTATCGTATAAAAATACCAAGACAATTTTCACAAACTCAGGTTCCTGGGAGATAAGGGGACAACTACAGCAAATGAGAGAGGAGGCAAATTCTAGGAATAAACTTCTCATGATACACAAGCCCATGACCATGCTCCATTCCTGAGTTTTAGAGGGCTCTTGCGGAGTAATTTTTGCTTCTAGTAGCTGGTGATCTGTGCATGAGGGCCTATGACATTAGTCCAGGTTCACTGTTTCTGGATAGCTCCTTGACGCACACAGTAATGGCAGCATACCAACATCTCAGTAGAGGAAGATGCTTAAACATGTTTCCAGTTCTCGACTTCAACTATGAAGTGTTCAACAGTCTGTCCAATTCTGCAACTTAATTTAATCAGCGTTCTTAAACCTAGTCCAACAAAACACAGGTTCTCTCTTAAACATATACTTCAATAAACGTAGCTTAAGCCAAAGTAATCACTGTTGCAAAGAAAATAAATGAAAATAAATCAATCACAAACAGCTGAAACAGTGACTAATGCAGTTCAAAAGCAGCTGCTGGCATTCTCTCCACTGCTGCAGTAATTCTGACTCGTGGGGGTAAACCCAAAAAGAAAGTCAAAGATGTTGCATTTGGAGGTGTTTTTCACTTTCTCTTTCCACTATTGTGGGTGCTGCATGCACAAAGCTCTGCTGCCACATGCAGAGCTCGAGCCCTCTGGATAGATGAGAATCAGAAGAAAGTATTAAAAACAAAGGCCATAAACCTATCAGGAAAGGAATAAATCAGAAACTGCAGAAGTAATTTTTTAAAAAATTCCATTATGATTAAAATGGCTTAGAGCACTTGACATTTCAAGTTTAGCTTTATATGGCGAAACATAAATCTTGCAGCTTTTGTTTTTTTGATGATTTTTGTGCTGGTAAAAATCAGACCCTCTGCAGCCTGATTCGGTAAGATCAAGATAAGATGTCTTCTTTTCACAGAGCCTTTTGAAGGGAGTTTACCTCAGTGACAATTCTGCAACTGAACTCCTTGGTGCATTTGTGTCCCAGACTGATCAAACCTGCATATTTTTGTCACTTAGGGCATGTTAAGAGAGAAGAGCGTGACAAAGCCCAGTAAATTGCTCAGACACTTGATAGAGGATCTCGTACACAAATTCATGTTGCCTTTGAGACCATTGCTGCCTGTGGAGCACCACATGGGAGTCGGGGAGCATGGCTCACCCGCTCTCAGTGGGTGCAGCTGAGAGTGGGATGAAAGGGGTAAATAACAGCTGTACAGGTGCTTTATGCTATATGCAGCCTCAGGCTGAAAGGAGAAGCTGGACCATGATTTCTTCTTTGCCTGTCATTACGCATATGATTTTCAGCCTCCCAGTATCTTCCCCACAAGGTATAGTTTATTTGAGCCTAGTAGGGAAAATTCAGTATACTGATTAGCATCTTTGATGCTCGTGGGGTATTTGACAGGGTATTAAAAAAGGCACCTAACACCATCAGAAATTGGTTGCTTTTCCCTACTACTTAATCAGAGTATAATATTATTAAAGTTATTAAGCAAAACTCTCCTTCCTGCAACCTTAAAATAAAACTATCTTCCTGCCAAAGAGCATAAGCTCTGAACAATTGGCTAACCCCCAAATAACGCCCATAAAGGCTGGTATCTTTTTTATTGACACTAGTTAGAGATACATTATGCCCTTCATATTACTTTGGGAGCCTGCAACAGCCTTAATAAAACTCTGATTTCAGCTGAGCTATGTCGTAGGGGAAAGCAGGCTATTGTAATTCTGTCTGAATAGTTGCACCAGGGGGTCGTGTCTTTATGTGACACAGAATTGTTTCACCAGCCCCTGAAACAGTCACCTCTGATCCTGGAAGACAGCGCCTATATGGGCAACCGATGACAACATAATAGTGGAGAAAGAAGCACTGGGAAAAGGACGTAAGGACAAAGTTCTACTCTTTCATGACATGTCGGGAGATCTTTCGTCTCCCTGCAAGGCAGCCAGGTTCCTGGTTCTTTGGATCTTCTTTCAAAGACCACTCAGCCTGCCAGCCGCAATGAATTCAGTGGGTGCTACAGAGAGATGAAAGGGAGAATTTTTTCCTTCAAGGATTCAAACTCATGGAGCTCGGGAGTCAATGCCCAGTATTTGGCCTGCAAAGGGATTTGGTTTTGTTAGGAGAAAAGCTTGGTCTTTGTTTAAATTAAAAAAAGAAAAAAGAAAGGAAAAAAGAATGGGGGATATTTGAAAGCACTTAGCAGCACCCTGTAGCAGACAGACGGTTAGACTGGGAGTCAGCCAGCCCGGGCTTGAGCTCCAGCTCTGATGAATGGTTCTCTGTGCCACCTTAGCAAAGACTTTTGTCTTGTTCTCATTCTTTCCCTAGCCCTCCTTGCTAAACTGCCCAGGGGTGTGCAGCAGACAGGAGTTACTTGCAAGTGATGTATTGTTGCTGTTTAGTCATGGACCTGATTTTGAGTCATACTTATCATCAGCATCAGTGAGGCTTTCCCTTCGAGAGCAGTCACTGTATGGGGCTCTAAGCTGCTGGGAAGAAAAAGGGAAATATTATTGAGATGTTTGCTGTTCTACCTAGTATTATAAAATATTTTCCTCAGCGGTGCTGTCATATACCTTGACATGAAGAAACATATTGTCCAATTCATGCGTTCACTGTGTTTATATTTTATATTGTTAGTTTTAATACATAGAGACTCTTTTTGTACCTATAATGAGAAATAAATCAAATAAAGGGCTCATGTTAGGGAGGATGGTGATGTGACTGCTTAGCATTTTAGGAAAGATGGAGGAAAAAGATATTGAACCAATTGTTATGGTTACTTTGATGTGATCACAGCAGTTGCTAATATGGATTGTCAAACTAGAGATAAACTTATGAAAGGATATCAATGTGTTTTTTATTGAACAGACTAACAATCCAGAAAAGGTGGTTTTGAAGGCAACAAGCTCTTTAATTACAGGCTTCAGGGCCATTGTTTGATCACTGTAAATAAGCTGCTTTATTCTGGGTTCTGCTAAAATGGTTTTTGCATTATACTGCATACATCTTTCTCAAATCAAAAAGATCCAGTCCTTAAGGTTACTTGATTTATATTTTCAACATCTTACACTTTGTTTGTGGCTTAAGTGGGAAAAACACAGTTACTAATGTACAATAACAAATAAATGTACTAAAAGGTTAATTTTAATTTTATTTTTACTTTTTAATGTATTGTGTATGTGGGTCCACATTACACAGCAAAAGTAAAATCTTTTAGGGTCACATTGTCATATAACAAGTATTTTCACAGTGTTTAAAGAAGAATTATCATAGCCTTTAAAAGAAAAAAGGTTTTATTATCCCTGTTGAAAATCATGCAATTTCTCTTCCTCCTTTTTATCAGCACAAATATTTGCTGCAAATGCCTAGATGACAAATCACATAGGTAACATTTTTCTTGTCTGAATGTAATCTTCATTGCACTATTCCAGGCAAATAGCCAAGCAGAGGCTAAATCAGGACTA
>WEIS01082773.1:293-11816 GCA_013389965.1 Todus mexicanus
TCTGCCTCTCTTTACACAACCTTTCCTCCTCCAGACTGCTCCCTTGTGCTATCAAAATTGTTGGCTCCCGCAACTATGATCTGGTCCTCCCTAGAAGCATATGGGGAAGCAATACCTGTCAAATTTGGATTCCTATTTCCATACACAACACTTGTTTCTTCACCACAGGGAGCAGTGATGATTTAGAGCACAGAACAGGGGGCTGAGGGCAGTTTGCCAAAAACCACACAAGCAGTAGATCATAAATACAAGGCATGAATTCAGCTCCTGATGGTCTGATGTTTGGTAGCTTTTATCAGAAAACAGAATGAGAACTTAATATAATATAAATTCTGTGTTATACCTTCTCTCAGCTGGAGTTCATGGCACTTCTTTACAAGAAGTACTGTAGTGACTGGAAGAGTTGCTTAAAATATTGTGAGGGTTGTGTCAGTGCAGTGCAACCACAGCCTATCTAGCTAAGGAGAGACACCTGAAGTAGGGTAGGTGAACCATCACTACATTAGAATACACACCGTAATTTTAGTCCTACATGGTGTTTGGTTACTTCTAGTGCAAGCTCCTATAGTTATTCCAGGCTGTGTGTTTACAGACTTGAAAATAACACTGGAAGCAGCAGCATCACCAGGAAGTTTAATTCTCACAGAGATGTTTTCCAAGACCACGGCTTTACTAAGTTCTAGCTTCTGGGTAAAGGGGCATAAGCCATGAATATTATTCTAAAATTACAACAAGAAATTCAACTTCCTATCAGACAGTGACCTGTGGCACACTATAGCATCTGCTTCAACTGAAGCTGTGAGTGCTAATAGGAGACAAAGACATATAGCGTAGTTTAGAAGATTTGATTGTTGCTTTGTATTTTATTGCCCATGTGCAAACCATTTCGAGATCTAAAGAACAGAGCATATGAACCCACTAAAAGTCAACATGGCATCATTGATAGCCACATTTTGTAAGGGCAATGAGCGACCATATACATAAAAGTGGGATGGAGAGCAAGGAGATGCCGTTGTCCTTTCCAAAAGCATCTTCACAATGCTGGGGAGAAAATGGGCTAAGCACCACCAAAGATCTAAACAGAAGCTGTCAGCAGGACACAGCTGATTTTGCTGCTGGAGTTTGGAGCTGTCATTGCATCTCAAGGGCTGCTGAACTTGCCATTACACTGTCTCTGTCTCCACTGCAAGTGGCTTTGTTTCAATAGGTTTCCAAACTGATAAGTACAATTCAGCCAAGCTTATACCTTAGATGACCAAAGGATTTCAGAGCCCTTTATGGGCAAGAAGTGAACCCTACACCACACTGTAAGATTGTTATCTAGCCTAATTCTGCACACAAATCATCTGGGCCATATTGGTGGTATTTTAACACTGTGAGTTGATGAGAAAACCAGAATCATAACTTGAAGCCCACCTTGCTAAGTATCTGAATGTTTGTCTTATCCTCTTTGCCTCAAATTCAGGTAAGAGACTACAAAGTGTCTATAAAGTCAAAACATTAATCGGCATTCAATCCCACCAGTCTTATATTTTAAGTCCTACTTACTTACTGAAAGCCAAAAATGACCAGTTACTTCAAAAGCAAGGGAATTACCAACAGCTTCCTGTGTCTCTTACCCTTCCTGTGACACATGATACCATGCAGAAGGCGGCTAAATTGACACTTGCTATTCACCCTGGCCTCACAATTTCAGGCCTCAGGTTAAATAGTCTTGCTTCAATGGAAAGCTCTAAGTTTCACTACTGGTCAAATATGAAGCTTGATTTGCTACTGGATGTTCCTCAGAGATACGATATTCAATACACAAGACCTTCAGTCCCTTTGAAGTAGACTATTTACTGGAAGGCATAGCCTGCAGCCACAACTGTAGAGTCTATATAATTCAGGGTAACAATTAGCCACAGCTGGTTCATTAGTACAAAAATAATATTGCAAGTGCAAAGTAGTCATAGAAGAGTTAAGAAACATGAAACGAGATCTCCCAGTTTTGTTCAATACTAGTATGGTATGCATGATGTGGCATCTCACTATGGTGCCATTTACCTTGATGAGAGCCTTCCCTGCAGCTTTAGGCACCTCGTGCTGGCACACTCCTTGGGTATGAATGAACATGTAAGACTTGCCCACTTTAAGATGAGACTGCTGTCTGGGCAGAACACAGCTGGTGAAGAGTCCTAGGGGAAGGGACAATGCTGATCTCACTCCTTACAGGAAATCCCCCCCAAAATGCATCACTTGAGAGCACGTCTGTTTCCGCAGCTTCTCTCTTCCTGCTACCGAAAGTTTCTTGCTACTTTTATATTCACTTCTTTTCCCATGAGTTATTTCCAGCCTTTCCTTGTGTTTTTAAAAACAAGTTCTATTACATCACTGCTGTCACTGTGCTCAGTGTGTTCGGCTCAAAGCAAAGCCAGAGCTCAGGATCTGCCAGTGGAGGCAAACAGGGGACTGCTGGCTACCTATTCCTGCCCTTAGTGACAGGCAATCTTCCATCTGAATACCTGCAGCCAGCCCATCACAAGCAGGTGATGCCAAAATAGGCAAAAAAAAAAAAATGCAACTAGAACTGCCCTGATGTGCCATACACGGATGGATGAATATTTTATTGTTATTCCCGGAAAGGCTTTTAAAAGAACACATGAGACAATGATTATATGGAGTTGTCTCGGTACACAGATTAATAATATAAGCAATCTAACATTCAAAGGAAAGGACTTTTAAAATGAAAACATTGTTTCTTAAAACTACGAAATAGCACAGACCAAAACAGCTAAAAGGTGAACATAGGTGACCTATTTGCAACACTAATATTTTTAAATAAGTTTGTGCCAGAACATTATTTTAATGATGGCACAGAAGATGAGCAATAAATTATGGAGATATTTCTGTTATGGAGAGCAGAAGATGGAGTTTTGCACAACAATTATCCATGGTCTGACTTTGAAAGTCTCTGGCACCACGATGAATTTAATAACAAAGGCCCGATTCACTGACACTGATAACCAAATTGTTGTTTCTAACACTTGGTGGCTGAAACTCACAGCTGTGCTAGTATTCTGCAGTTCTGTATTGCCAGAAATAGCATCTCTTTAGGAAAGAAATCAGGCAGGTATCCAGTTTGTATACATTAGCAAGTTTACATTTCAATTGGCAAGCTGCGGAAGAACAAATTAATTAGACAGTTTGTTTTATGGTTGCAAATATCCTGCTCCTGTCTGTTTGATCTCTTAAGTGCCCAGTTTAGACCACGTGGGTTTTCAAAAGTGTGCTCGCTTCCCTGTAGAAGTCAGAGGGCACGGGCCAGATCCACAGAGATACTCAGCTGCAGTCCCCACGTTGGCAACCAGCTCCATTTGGTTGCAATTAGGGATCAAGAGCCCTAAAATCACCTCTGCAGACTCCAGCTGTGTTTACCCAGGTCCCTGTAGGCTCTTTGGAAAGAGATGTATTCCCTTCACTGCTCAAAGCATGGAGGTGGCAGGACTTTTGGAAGAGCTGCCTGGAGAAGGGAGCGTGCCCATGCCACCTGTGGGGCTGAAGCTCACTGTGGGTTTGGACCAAGCTGACTGCAGGCAGAGAGAACCTCACTGGTAACCACAGCAGAAGCTGGAGCATGGCCTAACCCTCTGCCATGATGTCCTCACTAAGGCTTAATTCCATCTGTTGTTAAGCTGGTTTGTCTTGGGTTTTTTTACAACTAGTTTTTAATTCTCCTTCTAAAAATGACTATTTTAACTAATTTCAACTGTATATAGATTGTTTTCTAAAAAAATACAAAGTATTGGTCATTGTTTCTATATGGAAAAAAAATAAAATATCTAGAGTCATTCAGCATACTGATGTTATAAAAGAGTCTTTGAGAGTAGCTGGTAAAGAGCAAAAAGTAAAGCTTTACTCACTTTAACTTCCAAATTTTGCAGATAGCAACCAAACTGGAATCCTCCTAAGGCAAGAAAATATATACACACAGAGGAAAATCTGTTTCTATGGTTTTCAGATACTAGCTTCCCTCTTCAAGCACATCCCCCCTGTCCCCTCCCCCCCAGAAAACCCCCCAAACAACAACCAAACCCTGGCCTTTAATAAAGTGACTCATTCTAGAACAGATTCTTATAGCTGGATTAATGTGATGGCTCTATCAAAACTTCAATAGTGGTAGTTGTTGATGCTGGGGAGTGTAAAAACCTGGAAGAATTAGCAGCTCTGCCTGCCAGGGTATCTCTTGCTCACAGGCGTTCTGTGCTGTAGAGCAGGAATCCTTCCCCTCCGACCAGAAAATTCTGCCTCGTCATGGAATATCTAACACAAGTCATTATCATTTATTATGTTAAGGCTTCTTGAAAGCTAGCCAAAGGACCAAGTGCAAGGAGTATTCCTAATCTTATTTCACAAAAATGAACGTTATATTAGGAATGTATCAGTTTTTAAGTTCAAAGGTACTGGCAATGTAACTTTCCACGATGCCAACATTTTAATTTCTAGAAAGACTTGGGGTTTGGGGGGGTTTTGGTGGGTTTTTTGTTGTGGTTGTTGTTGTTGTTTTCGTCTTTCACTTTACACAAATAAAAGCAGCAAGACCCTTCAATCTGTTTGTCACAGAAATCAACAGCAATACAGTTGAGATTGACCTGGACAGCTTAGCAGACATAAGAGGTTTGCTGTTAATATTAAAACAAAAAAAAAAACAACCCCACCCATAAAACCTCACCAAAAAAAGCTACATATGTAGTATCATCACTCAAGTCTACTTTAGAATAATTTTCTCACACTCTAGAAGCGATCATCAATTTTAAGGTCAACATTAGGACAAATCTGATGATTTAAGCAAGTTTAAAAGGACACTGAATCTACTGCAGACTCAGTGTCCTAATATGTATTATACTAGTACCAATAAATCAGCGAGACATTGACATGTTCAAGTTTACAGCAGTCAAAGGAATATGCAAAGTATCCGCCCCAAAGAGCTCTCTTTTCACTCTGCTTAGTGATATAAGGTAATGCAAAAGGGAAATGGAAATATGCATTTCATCACAGATGCAGTGTTGGTATTGTTCGTGCCTCCTTAGAAACCATGAAGTGCATTATTTGGCATGAAAAAGCCTGATCTGAAGTTGTAACATCAAAGAAAACAATAAAAAGTGCAAACACATTCACTATTTTATCTACTAAAAGAGAGTGAGGCATCATATGGAGAAAATAGAAACAGCTTAAAATAAAACATATGAAAGACGTGCATTATTTACTACTCATTAGATTTATTAGTTGCCTATCCACACCTATCGCAATCTGTGAAAGAGGTTTTCCTGACGAAGTATATGCATTGTCCCTTCCTGCCACATTTCCTGCACATAGCTTCCAAAATAACACTGAAAAGCTTAAAAGGCAGATCCTGCATTACAGTTTAGGTTTACATTTCAAGGAAGCGCAGGCTTAAACCAGAAAAAACAGACTGTCAAAAGGGTTAACAACTTAAGTGTGTCACATTTTACACACAGAAAATTGCTTTAATAAAGGACACTGAAAAGGCAGAAGCCACAAAAGGCTAAAGAAACACATCTCCTACAGCGAGACAGGATAAAAACGAACCCCATAGCTCCACTAAGAATGACGATCTGTTTTATTTCACTTACCAGCATTATCCATTTCCCCCCTTCGCTATTCAAGAAGAGCAGAGTTCCCCAGAAAAGCAGCCGGTACAGTCTCGCTCTCTCGCTAATGAAGCTGGCTGCCCTTCTCCTGGTTATTAGACCTCGCTGGCAGTCAGAGCAAGTACTTCATGCACTGCCTGCAGTAGACATCACCAGGAAATTTATATCTCCAAGGATGACAAACAGCCATTAGCTCCATTATAGGCTGATTAAGATTGTGCAAGCCTATCAAGTAGATACTTAAATTCCTCAGGGTTTTACCTCTTCAGGGAGAAAACAAAAGAGCTCCAAGCCTATAATATTGAATATACGTTTCTGAAAAGTAAAAGTAACTCTAATGAGGAGAGGTTTAATGGGTAGGAAGGCAAAACTTCAAATAAAAAAGGGATATATTACTGAGCAAAGGGCTGCGATTTATCAGTGACGCAACAGCAAAAGTTTTAACGAGGAAAAAAAGGGGGAGGAATCTATGGCTGGGAAAGTGTTAGGTTAAATTACAATTTGCAGCCATTAGCTTCGGCTGTGCTTTAAATCCTACAAGTTCTGCACCTGATGTTCCCTATGGTTTGGAGAAACATAATACATGTGCTTATCTGCAAATGCATGTCAATAATTAATTGCCTGAAGACATTCATTATTATGCTGTTCACAGCTGAATGTAAGGAAAGGGTGAAAAGTAACTATAGGGCTTTAGTTCTTTTAAAGTCAAAGTGAAAACACATAGAATGGTGGAGGGATTAGACTCCATAAAATCTGAATGACATATGCTGAGGTGAACAGGTATTACTTCTAAATTTTCCATATCACCTGAGTCTCTGGTGCACAGGCTTTTCCTCTGCAGAAGTGAAAGAAAAAGCACAAAACCCAGACAAAACTGGTACAGACTCCTAACCATTTCCTTTCCCTACACCTCTAGAGTTTCCTCCTTACAAATGAAAAAACCTTCTTTAAAAAAACCCAACAAACTCTCCCCTGGCAGCAGCAGGTGAACAGAAGAAGCATATGGAAGGTACCAGGAAATTTGGGTTCCATCCCTCATTTTGGCACTGATCTGCTGTGTAACCCTAAAGAAGCATTTTGTGCCCCAGTGCTTGCCTAGTGGTGAAAGGGAGACCAATACACACACTGCCTTTGGTGAAAGAGAATGTCACCAAGTACTGACATGACACAAATGTCACAGATTTTTGTGTCTGTATTATACTGACACGAATCCCCCTCAGCCTCACAGCATCACATGAGCAACAAAATACATTTTCTATTCATCACCTCCACAGTGCCCCTTTGATCTTATTTGTCCTTTTAAAATGTTAAGCAAAAAGACAGTTGCAGCACTGATCTATTTACACTGATTAAGAAGTGAAGGGAATCAATGGCTGAGAGCTAAAGTCATCAGCAAGCATTGAGAATATCTAGGGCACACTGGACATATTCTGTATTTCCAGAAAGGAAGCACTTGGAGGGCTAAGGAGAGAATAAAGATTAAAAATCTGTCACACTTCATATTAAGGTTCTATTTATAAGCGGCTTATAAAGAGCTTATAAAAAATAGAAGTTACCATAGGCATGTTGCATTAGTACATTAGTACATGTTACAATCACAGCAATACAAAGGGTTAAAATGACCAATAAGGAGCTTATTCATCTGCTAGATTCTGTATCAGTTAATGACAACTGATTAATGGGCCAGTTTAGGTAATTGGTTAATGTGCATCTGGTGAAATCCAGTGGCAAAGGAGCACTAAACTGGAGGCTGTGAGATGGCTACTTAATAGATGCAACTAGTTTTCTCAAGATCCTCTGCGGGAGGCAGCTGCCTGGAGAGTGCTGGGTTCCTGGGGAAAAGGAGAGAACGCAGGGGTTCTTGGGGTACTGCAGCACTGTCAGACTGCTGGGGAGAGAAGAGCTGAGGATGGTGCCTTCATGCTAGGATGCTACTGCTTAACTGTGGAACCAACCAAGGGAAAAGCAAGCTGCCTGTAGAAAAGGAAGAGATTCCCTGGTTTGAAGATGGGGCTCTGTAGATCTGCAAAGCCTACAGGTGTCTCACTGAGGCTAACCAACACTGAGGAACAGTGACAAAACCACCACAGGGCAGAAAGACACATGCATACCTTATATCCTAGCAAGTATGCAAATGTCTTGTGCTGATTAAAGCTACGAGAGATTGCCTTTGAATCCAATCTGTTTGCTTTGAGTTTCACTTGGGCTGCAAAATGGTAGCGATGCACTCGAGCAGCCATCAGGCCACAGGAAACAGCAGCTATAGGAAATCGGTACTGACCCTTGTGGCTAGGGTCACAGGTGGGCAACAGCCCGTGCCAAAGAGCCCAAGGGACAGACACAAAGCTGCACCTACTCAAACCTCAGGGAAATGAAGAGTTCCAGACAGTGTCATGGCTGAACTACATCTGATAGGGCAGATGAGCTTTATGGTGTTAGTCCCTTAATCACACAGATAAAACCTATGGGATCATATCACAGATCCCTTCCTGCCCACATGTACAAGTTTCCTTCCAAAGAAGACCTGAAAGATAGTAATGTGTACCCAAGCCCTATTCCAACAAGGGATTCTGATAAAGTCAGAGCCTCGGGACAGCTGCGGATCAGGATTGTAAGGTGCTAACTGGCTTACGGAAAGTCTCAATTACAACAGCTTGTTGAGCTTGATGAGTGCTTCATCAGGGCTGTGGTACAGGTAACCCTTTATTAATTTTTGAAAGCTAAATATAAATAGAAACTTAACATATATCCTAAATCTCTTCCATTTGAGGAGAAAATACCTCATAGGAACCTTCAAAAAAATAACTACAAAATACATGATTTTTTTTTTCTTGTAGGTAATTAGATTATCACATAGAAATCAACAAATGTGAATGATCAGATGCAATTATTGCAGGATTAAAGCAGTGTCTCCCTGACTGCAAAAGAAAGATGCAGATATTAGGTGGGGTTGAACAGCAGGTGGCATTGTTATTTAAAAGTTAAATATATATTCCAAGCATAAACTTACTTAATTTGTGAGTACGGAACTACTCTATCACAATCCATAGTTGCATGACAACAAAATACTTCAGTCTATTTTTCGGGCAATTTTGAGTAAGGACTGAGAAGATCAGGTCTGTAGAGGTCCAAAGCTCTCTGTTCCCCTTCCCAAAACCTCAAACTCCGTCCACATGTATCCCAATTTTCTTCAGCTATGAGGTGGTCCTGGCTTGCAGTTGACATCTGTCATAAGCACTTAAACCTGGGTTCAAGTCTCTGTTCATCCATTGACTTCCTGAATGATTTTGTGCAAGCTCCTCCAACATCTGACCTCCTACGGGAACGGCTCGTACTCTGCTCTCTCCCTGCACCTCAGCCATGTGAGAGGATAAACACACTGGAGGTTGTGCGAGACCCCAGTGGTGCAGCATTAAGAGCTGATGAAGCAGCTAACTCAGATAATCAGTGCCACCTCCTAGAGAAGAAAGCATTACGGGGTACAAGAAGCACACCACTAATGACACAGAACTCTAATGATCCTGCTCTTCAATGTACCTGATGTACACAACGTGCTGCAGTAATGACATTTCACTCCCACGAAAATCAATGAGGATTCACAGAGGCACAACAATCTGCCCGGGTAAGAAGCAAATAGAGAAAGCAGGGTAAACAGACCTCAGTGCCCAGCCATCGGAAACACTCTGAGTTGACAAACCTGCAGAATCGATGTACAGCTTCAGCTGTGGTGTTTTCAATCATGACAAAGTGGCCTAAGAACACATGTAGAAAATGTGAAATCTGGCTTGGCTGAGTGCAGATTTGTCACTGCTAAGATCTGACTCCGTAAGATGCCATTTTGGGCAAAATGTTTCGCTTCCCTTTCACTGTGTCTGTTTCTTCCCACACAGAAACCATCACACAGGTGTCTCTGAGAGAAGTTGTGCTTGTTTTTAGATGCTGTGGGTTTGTATAGTCAGTGCCAACACACTAAATGCACAGCTACATGCAATCTTTCTAGGTATCCACCAAGCCCCAGGGCAATGACTGTGCTGAGTACAAGGGACCTGTGGCCTTCCAGAAGATGTTTTCTTTAGTTAAGTACATTTCTCTCCACCACTGGTTTCACAGGGAGAGTGGGAAGGACATTCTGAAGGCATGGGAATGGCAGCAAAGGATCTGGGCTCTGCTACAGACAAATCCCAATTTTTCAGTCAGTAACAAAGATTGCCACTAGCTGCAAAAGGATGTTTTATAAACCACACCAAAATCCTTGATTAGTAACATCTCTATAAAAACGAAGTTGTTAGATGCATGTGCTTCAGGCTTTAGGTATAAGAAAACCATCTCTCCTTTGGCATGTTCTTGAAAATTGCTAAGCAAAAGGGAAAGCCTCTTGAAGAACTGCTGAACCGTATGCATTGAATAGATTTCTCTGGGTTAAGGCCGAGGATTCGGCATACAGAAGGACTGACCTCTAGCAGAAGCCTCCCTAAGGCTCAGCAACAAATCCCAGCATCACTGAGAGAAGGTTTTGCCAAACGTCCTTTCCTCACTTCACAGAGGCAGATGAGTTTGAGAGAGCAGGACAGTAACAAGGATGCTCTTTTTCCTGGGAAGAAGCTATGGCTCAACCTGGAAATATCGTTAATACACCACTATAAGTGCAGAGGATGCTTCATTTTGCTGAGCAAACAACAGGAGCCTTTTGTTCCCAGGGAAGACTTTATCCTTGAATGGCCTGGCCAGATGCAGAGGTTCTGACTCTTTCCGAAAGCTGCAAGGGGAGAAGCAACACCACTGAAGTCAATAGATTTAAACTGATAGAAAAACAAGAAGAGAGTGGGATCCTGACAGCAACATGTGATCCTTGTAGGTGGAGAGTTTCACAGCACAGATGGGTTTTCAGAGGGAGCAGGAAGGGGCTGGGCATATGTTGCATATAGTGCAGGGAGGAGGGTGGCAGGGCAGAGTGAGAGGAGGCACAGAAGCAGTGGGAGGGGAAAGCAGGGACATGGGGAGAGGTCAGGAAAGAGGCTTCAGTGTATCATGAAGAGAGGTGCTCAGTGGGAGATAAAAGCATGGACAAGAAAGACACCTTTAAATGATTAGTTATTTAAGCAAATTCTAACTTGTTTCTGAATCCTGACTTCAAGTGAACTCCTATCTAGAAAGAGGTGTGGTGTGTGTTCAGTTTGAAACATCTGGAAAAATAGACACAATTTTTTCCCCCTTGGTTTTCCCACTCATCCCACTATGGAGTCAGGCAGGCTTTGTACATGCCTAACTGCCAACCTGGCCCTGGAAATCTTCAAAGGATTTATTGGATTTGGATGTGCGTGAACGATTTATGCCATGCCCTGACATGACCAAAATAAATATATGTTAAGTATGTGCTAGTGTCACCATAAGCACAGCTGTACAGCTGGAAATGGGAGCCTCAGAAATAAGACATCTAATGTCTTCAAGCATTTTTACTACTATTTAAACCAGCTCAGAACTACTGGCAGTCTGGCTGCCTTCAGAGTACAATTAAATCTACTCAGAATCAGGTCTAATTGACATACTGGTAAAAATGCCATAAGTCTCCAACTCATCTATGCTCTCTCCTTCCTCTTAGACAGCCATTACTTCTGTATCACTTGCTTTTCTTCCCTTGTCCTGCCCTCCCATGGGCACACGTACACACACAAGTTGGTCTGAAGTTAGTCCATGTTCTTCTCTTACTGGAAATCAAGCTCTCAGAGACCATCATGTACCAGCTTGTACAGAGTCGAGTGGGACTGCAACAGGGGGAAGGTGTATAGATCTGAAACTGCCACACATCTTCCACTGAACTGCCAAATACATACACTCAGAAACAAAATGTGCCCTTCTGTTTGCTTTTACAGTC
>WEIS01082777.1:0-14426 GCA_013389965.1 Todus mexicanus
AATTTGAGAACATTATTTTTTACTTCTTCAAATCCAGTGAAATGAAAGTTTGGATTATGAAGTATGCTATTAACCTGTACCTTCTTAGTTTCTGTTATATTTTTGCTGGGTTTTTTTTGTTTGGTTTTAATGTTGTTAATATTATTATTCAGGAGGACATTCCTAATGTAAAAATGTCTTCTGTTTTTTAAACCTTGAGCTGGGGTAGGTTAAAGAGTTCATTCAGTTCCTTGTTCATTTTTGTTCTTCAGGAGGAAAGCTTTCAGCTGCATTTTTTTGGGAGCTATGCTCATTTGGCATCATTTATTGCTGTTACTTTACCCTAGTGTCAGCCCCATATGTAGGCAGAAAAACAGGAGAATTTTATAACACCAGCAAAAACCTGCAGCAAATATTCCACAATAATAGAGAAGCTGGTGAAAGAAGCTTGGGCTTGCACAAGGAGCAAGTTGGAATATGGTGGGTAGAGGATTTACTGAGGCACCTGGGGAGATCCTGGAGAGACCTAGTGGAGGGGCATTGACAAACAACCTGGAACATACTTCTTGAACCTACTGAGTTCTAAGTGTAGGCGATACAAGGTAGGTAACCTTAGCTTTATTTTGAGCTGGTGTACTATCTGACTTCCAATGATACCCTCCAAACGTTTTTTCTCTGATTTCTGTAATCTTACTTGACATAATTATTTCTAAATACAATGGCAACAATTGTATCAGAAAATGGCTTCTTATTTTTCTCTAGCTGTTGTTGAAATAAACTTAATCTTCTACTTCAGACATGTCATACCTCATCCCTGTGTGGAAAGAACATCTCTAATATTTTCTTCCAACTTAATGATATTGGTCATAATTCACAATAACACTTTCTGCATTAACAAGAGTTTCATTGAAATAAAGGCAGTGTTGATACAGTTAAAGGGATCCAAATACGTTGAATTTAATCTGACAGAGGTAAGGGATTCAAGATAATTTCATTTTTAAATCAATTTTACAGTAAAGTTATTGAAATGATAACAAAACTGAACCATGTAACAATCTGAAGTCTAAAAATTTATAACAAGTGCTACACCTTTGTGAGTTATAATAAATCACTTGGAGATGTTTCTGCAATGTCTGAGTATCATGTACAAACTTTGAGTAATTTATGTGGAGCATTCTGATGTATGTTACTCGACAGATGACTTTTTGATTCCATGCTTTTAAGAGCCAAACTAATAAAAAACCCCCACATACATGGATGTGTGCAGTTTCTTTGCTGTGCACAGTGCTTATGTGCTTTGTAATATTGCGTGCATGTAATTTATTTGTTACTGTATTAATAATTCATTAGTACTAAATTATGATGTCTGAACAAAGTGTGGAGCAGTTCTGATTTGCTGCTGTGACAGTCTCTCTGGATAGCGAATGAACTTTGAGAGGATATATTTTAATGGATCAGCAACGGAATCACTGTGAAAATTCTAACACCTAAATGTAAAAAGACAAAAACTATCAATTTCTTTTCTTCCTCCCAGCCCTAAATCCCTTAACTTGCAATGAATACATCTTTAAAAGGAGAATTATCTATTTATTTTTATGAGAGAACTAAAATGGAAATTGTTGTTGGGTTGCCTAATTTTTCTATCAAAACCTTAGTTTGAGTTACTTCTCTAGTAAATGTCTTTTGTAGCTATGACTGATTCCAAAAATTATCCTTCTTCCTAAAAACTGGTAAATTTAGCAAAATCCAGTGAGTCCCCCTCAAAAAACAGAGGTCCATCTTGATGTATCGTAGTAACTACTGATAGCAGTTGTGTCATTCATGGGGGTTCCCCCAGGCACCAGTGCAGAGGCTCAGCCATATGCCTTCAATAGTTCTTTCTCAAATAGCACCCTTAATGGAGTAAGTAATTTATCAGAGGCATTTTCCTTCTATTTCAACTCCTCCAGTATAATGTCTTGTTATGTAATGACTGGTAAATGACCCATCAGTAAATTTAGATTGTCTTCCAGAGTCATGGGAAGAGCTCTGTAGATATTGGTATGATGATAATACATTGTTGACAACATGAGGAACATGTTTCTTTTATAGACAAAACCAAGAAGAGCCCTGTGGACTCCAGTAAATTTTTGATGATTAAGGAAAGAAATACTTGATCACAATAGGGTGCAGACATTAGAAGTACAACTGTATAACAAGTCAAGAAAAAAAAAAAAANAGAAGTACAACTGTATAACAAGTCAAAAAAAAAAAAAAAAAAAGGTTATTGAACACTTATGCTGTGATTGATGTAATGGTCTTGCCAGGCTTTAGACTAGTGTGTCATGTGGATTGACTTGAAATGCTTTTTTTTTTTTTTTTCCCTAAGGAATGAATGTAGATAGTTGAGGTAGGCTCACCTCCTTTCATTTGCTACATGTTTGCTGACATGGTGTGCAGTATGAGCTAACTTCTCCTAAATTTGCTTGATGTTGAGCTCTGTCTCAGGGAAGACTCATTTACAAGTTCAAGTCATTTCAAATTTCAAGTACATAATATATTGTCTAGAAAGATAACAAATTCCTTGCTTGCTTGCTTTATATAGCTATAAAGTTGCAACTGCTGGAGGCAAGAAATCCTGTGTTTGTCTCTCTGAAGGAAAGCAGAATATGGGTAATTTAAAGAAGTGACCTGCTCCAGGGGAAATAATATCCTTAAGTGGGAAGTCATAAACCTCTTGTGCAATAATAATTGTTTGGATGCGGAGATCATTAGATTTGTTATTTCATGTACTGCTGCTTTTTGCTATGAGACCAGAAAATTCTGTAGTGTAGAAATGTATAGAAATTTCTATATGCAAGAAGAAATGCATGTTCCTTTTGTCTATGATGTTCAAAATAATCTGATTGCCAATGTTTGTAGATAGACTTCCCAAGAATTAAAGCTCTCGGTGAAGTGGAGATACTTCAGAACTTCTTTGGTTTGATTAGCTGGTTGTCTTGTTGCAGAGTAATGTTGGCCTTCTCTAGGTGACTTTGTTCAAGGTAATAATTTATCATAGAATTCTCAGGGTTGGAAGGGACCTCAAAGATCATCTAGTTCCAATCCCCCTGCAGTGGGCAGGGACATCTCCCACTAGATCAGGTTGCTCAGAGCCCCGTCCAGCCTGGCCTTAAAGGCTTCCAGGGATGGGGCTTCTACCACTTCCCTGGGCAACCTGTTCCAGTGTCTCACCACCCTCATGGTGAAGAACTTCTTCCTAACTTCTAGTCTGAATCTACCCAGCTCAAGTTTTGTTCCATTCCCCCTAGTCCTACCACTACCCAACATCCTGAGAAGTCCCTCACTGGCTTTCTTGTAGGCCCTCTTAAGATACTAGAAGGCTACACTAAGATCTCCTCAGAGCCTTCTCTTCTCCAGACTGAATAACCCCAACTCTCTGTCTTTTTTCCTACAAGGTTGATTGATACCTAGAGATTTCTGATACTCAGCTTTTTAAAAATGTTCTTTGGGACTAGCCTCTGAGTTATTAATGTTTCAGTCATAAACAGAGTATTTTCAGTCCATTGCACATCACAGCCCTCAGGTTTTGAGAGATTTGACGGAAACTTTCACCTATAATGTAGCACTGGACATAGGACTGGTAGGGTAACTGTGTTGTTTTGTGGACTTGTTGTTGTGTTTTGTTTTGTTTTGTTTGTTGCTGGTTTGTTTTCTGTGTGTTGTTCTTGTGGGGGTTTTTGTTTGTTTTAGTTTTTGTTTGTGTTTTTTTTCTTTGGTTTTCATTGTACAAAACAATAGTATGTTCCAATGTAGCATTTGACAGATAAGTGAACTTGAAAGATACATTTTCCCAGTTTCTAATAGTACAATTTCTGCATTTCTTTGTACATGTATGTCAATATTAAGCTCTTATTCTGTGGATCAGAGTCATACTAAGGGCTATGTAGCTTTGTCAGGATCTTGTTTTGAAAAAAAAAAAACACCACAGAAACACCCTCTCCCCACCACCCCCCTTTTTATTTCCTTCTTTCCACTTCACAAAGAAAAAAAAAAAGATTATTCCTGCAAAAATATTATTTTTAAGACAAAAAAATGTGGTTTTTACTCATTTTAAAAATTGCATTATCCAAGAAAATGCGCTGGTGATAATACCATGACTACAATTTGCAAGAATTTCATGAATGTCTGGATTTTATATGGGAAGATTATTTTAAAGCAAGACTTTTGCCTATTGTGGCAATTTTTTTCTTTATACTTTCATTTCAAGGATATGTGATTTGGTTTTTCAGCTGGCATTTGTTCAGTGAAGGTGAAATCTGAACCAGAGAGCTTCTGAGAATTTAATCTAGAAGTACTGTAGTAGTTTATTCTTTTCTGAATGTGTTATTTATTGACTTCTTGGAATTACTGTAGCAAATTTGTAATGTAAAAGAACTGTAACTCTGAAAACTATCTTAGTGTTGCCATTGCCATTCTTATTTTCTTGTACCTTTAAAGACCTTTCTGTGAGGCCAGAGAAAGTAGTTCTAAGAAGTATTTTTTATTTATTGCAGGTTTGTCTTTTAAAAAATATTTTTATTCCTTCCTTCAAATTTGAACAGACACCTTTCCAGAGAACTGTGTTTCAATTTCCTTTTAAACATCCTGCTAAACCTGCCTTTCCTAAAACTTCATTTTCTCTGTTGTACAAGAATAAAAGTGGGGGTTTTTTGCTGTGTGTTTTGGCTAATTTCTCTTGGTGCAGAGCCCTTACATGCTTTAAATGATACAACATCAACTCCATATGTCTTCTGAATATTTTGGATTCATTTGGATATATTTGGAGTTCATATAGCTAAAATTACTTTAAGTGGTGTATTCAGTTTTGTAACTGAACGCAATTATTGGGTAATAAGTACTATGTGTGAAGAAAATAAATTTATCATGTGTTGGTTGCCCTTGTTTTACTACTCTCTTTCAGCTGCTGAATAGAAGTAAACTAAACACTATGCAAGTACCATGATTATTTAGAAATACATATAGTGTTTCATAGCTAAATCTTTAAGCATCTACAGTATATTATTATTTGGTATCCATGGAGATATTTAATTTTTCTATGTATCTTTTTAGTATCAAAACAAGGAATTAGATGTATGCTCATTTAAATCTACAGATATAAATAGTATTTAAAAGCTTTGATAGTTATCTTTTCTATGAATTTATTTAGAAAAATTATCTAAACTTATGAAGGTCGTAACTTGATATCATCATCTTTGATGTCATAAAAGAGAAGTGTTTTGGAGAAAAAAAGTCAGTCCCGCAAAGTAACATAAACACAAAAAATGTAAAAGTCTCAGTGTCTGGTATAATATATTTGTCTCAAGGAAAAGATTCACTGAACTCATACTGCACAATGAAAATTTAAGAGATGCAAATTTTTACTGTAAATGCATGGAAGTAGGAAGCACCAGTTGCTGACAGGCTATTGAAGTGAAGAATAACTTTAGTGTAGGAGCAAATCTAAAATAAACTTGTCTTTAGATTATAAAATAAATTAACAATTTGAGGAAGCTTTAAATTACAATTATTATCCAGGGACTTGACTACATGATTTTTTTGGACCTAACTAGAAGCAGAGTCTTGAAATTTTTGGAAGTATTCAGTAGTCTGGAAAAATACCATAGCAGTCACTCATGAATGACAGAAATTTCATACCTGCTAGAAGAGAAATATGTGCACGTCACATTTCCGGCAGTGTAAATCATATTATTCACTGGTTTTCATTGCATTCTCAACAATAAAAAATGGTCACATTTTCGTATTTGCTATGTGTGGGCTCTGTTCCAGATTTGCTGTTTGATCCATCACTGATTGCATTGCTGGTTTGTGAGGACTGAATTTCCTGGATCTGCACTTGATGAATATATTTTCTGACATAAAGGAAATAGGCAAATCACTTTGCTTAAGTGATTGCAGATTCTAAAAATGGGCTTATATTAGAGAAATTTTCCTTTTTAAGATCAGCTGTAGCATCCTCTACCTCTTAAGCATTTTTCATTCCTGCAATATTAATATTTTTCATATACCTTCTGAGTATTGCTATAAATTCATACATTGAAATAAGAGGTTATTGAACTGAAAATAGCTAGATTGGATTGACTTTGGAAAAGATACAGGTCCTATAAAATGAGTTGTATGTAAGAAGTTGAATCCCTAGAACCAAACACAAATTCAGTCTTGATATCTTTAGGTGTTTATTTTAGTCTTTGGAATAATTTTCTAGAACAAGCTATGAAGAAAGAAACAACTTATAAATGAAGGACATGGCAAAATCCTTTGTTTAAAATTAGTTGTCCCACTTAGTGTTACTGTACTGCTACAGTCTCCTGCCGAGAAGTATCAGGGGTGAAATGTACCATAGTTCTAATTTATTCAGTCTCAGACCAATTAATAATTCAGAAATGTCTTAGTTCTTATTGATGCTGAGCATTATAAGTGGGCAAATAGTGTATGTACTGTTAGCATCTACACAGGAAATTATTTGAGAGGAGAAGGAAGAACAGTAGATTTTTAATTGTTGAATAGAGCAGATGCTTTCCAGATTAACCCATTTTCCTAAGAAGTTTCTTGATTTCTATTATAGCTTGCTGCTTGTTTTGCAAACAGTCACAGAATAGTAATATTAAAATAGCCAGGATAAAACCAGCTTATTTTCTGTAGGCACTGTTAACAGGCTCAAGGCTGCATCATTGAATAGAATCATAGAATGGGTTGGGTTGGGAGGGACCTCTATGGGTCATCTAGTGCAGGGGGCAGCCCCCCTGCAGTGAGCAGGGACATCCTCAGCTAGATCAGGTTACTCAGAGCCCCATCGAGCCTGACCTTTAATGTCTCCAGGGATGGGACCTCCACCACCTCTCTGGGCAACCTGTTCCAGTGTTCCACCACCCTCATAGTAAAGAACTTCCTAATGCACAATCTAAATCTACCCTCCTCTAGTTTAAAAACATTGCCCCTCATCCTATTGCTACAAGCCCTTGTAAACACTCACAGAATTACAGAATGTTACTGGTTGGAAGGGACCTCGAAAGATCATCTAGTCCAACCCCCTAGTCCCTCCCCAGCTTCCTTGTAGGCCTCAGTAATGACAATATAGTAGTTAATAATGTAAGTCTTAATTTAAATAGTAAAATTCTGTATTCCTGGGAAAAGAAACCATATTCTTTTGAATGCACACATGCACAAAGAGCATAGCAAACAAAATAGATGTACATTTACTTATGACTCATCAAATTTGATCATTTGCCTAACTGAATTTCGCTGTATGTCTTCACCTGTATGCCAAGGTAGTAGCTTCTTATTTTTAATTTATTTTCATACATGTGAGACTTGTATGGCTATTTAGACTTAGTAATTTCACCTGGCTTCTTTAGTGTGCTGAAAAATTTATTCAAGCTACTCAAATAGCGCTATGAAATGTACCATAGTACAAAGAATATTGAAAATAATATTGTAGAAGTTCATCATTGTTTATTGAATATAGGGTAATAAGAGCAGATGTGTTGTTTCTAACTGAAAAATACCAAAATAAATATACTATGTTTGCGAAATACATCCTCATTACTGAGGGTTTGTTGCTTTTGTGCTATGGGTCTATGCTTGACCATTATTTTTGTAAATGTTAAAGTAAACGTTTTGTAAATTCCTGTAGAAAATATAAAGTGCATTCATGCTTTTCTTTTTTATCCTAGTAGACTCAAGCTCAAAACCTCAAACTTCTACCTATAGAATAATATAGGACTGGATTTAATACAACTTGGTGGAGCAGCAGTCTTGTATATGTCAAATGTAGAAAATGGAGTAATAAAAGAGATCTGCTGTTTCTAAAACGACATAAGTATGACTCTGATGCTTCTTTTGTGTGTGAACATATTAAAAATATATTTTAAAAGATCATTTAAAAATTATTCTTGCTCATTCAACCATATTCCATAAAAAAATATGAATTTTTACATTATTATGTTGTCATTGGCTTGTTCCTGGACTCAGCAATGTCCTTATAGTGCTGTGCTACTAAACAGTCAGTGGTATGCAGCAGTTGCTTGTAATCTTTCATTAATAACTTGTTTTTTTCTGTCCTTGATGGAGAGAGTCTCTGTCTAGGCTTACATGCACAATATAGCCATGTTGGATTAGAGTCAATTTCTTAATACTAAACTGAGAAAACAGGGGGGTTTGTGTGTTGAGTTTTGGTTTGTACTGTTAATGGATTTTTTTAATGTTGAGGTTTTTGAGGGGTAGTGGAAGCTTTCCTAAGGACCTTTGTGGGGAGGGGAGGAGTATCAGCTTTAGTTTCTTCAGGATTCATTCTTTCTTGTTTTCTGATTTGATTTGTTATTACCTCTTAGTTCATAATATAGAAGCCATCAAGACTGCAGAAAAGAGAGGGGGAACATTAAGTCATTAAACCAATCCATCTGTCTTCATAATATTTTTTCACTCCATTTCTTTCCTACATAAACTAATTTCCGCGAGGTAATAATATAAGTGGCATCAGTTTGCTCCACAATGCTACAGAGTTTATGTATCTGCAGTACTTAAAAAAAGTCATCACAAGAAAATATAATCACAGAACTGTATCTCAAGATGTGTTTAATAAGTGTGGGGTGTTTCCAAGCATGGGTTGCGATTAGCCAGCCAGGGTAAATCATTAATAGAAGAGGTTCCTGTTATGTATTGGAAAATAACTTTTTTTCTGGTTTATGTTAACTGAGAGATGTGCTGCAGTCATTGGCTGTGGTGTCTCTGGAAAGAAATACTGGAGTTCATCTCAGCCCTAAGGATACTACGTAAGCCTTGCTGAATAAGCTAGTGGAATATGAACATGCAAGCAAAAGATGGGATTTCATTCTGGTAACATCTGTAACAATTCAGAAAAACCACCACAAGGCTGTAGTGGTATTTGGTGAGATGGACAGTCATGAACTTTTAGTTTTACGTATTACAGACTTCTAAAGAGTAAATTTAGCCTAAATGCACAGACAAGCATAATAGTGATATTTTTCAAGTGTAAGTTTGATAACAAGTAGTTCTTGTAGGCTTTGTATTCATCACTTTCTGAGCCTACATTCATCAAACTGACTAGAAAACTATTTTTAAAGTTTTCTAAAGTATTTCTCCAAATAATGAGAACATCCTCCTAAAGACTAGCTGAACATTATGGCACATACCTGTCTTATTCTCTGAGAGTGTCTCCTCTTTGTTTTTGTTGGCATGCCTGTTATGTTTCTGAAGATAGTCATCGAAATGCAAAGTTGCATAAGTATTTCTTAGACTGCCAAGTATGCCCCTACTTGTTCATAGACATGATGGACTGGTCAGTGGTGCATAGCTGTGTTGAAAAACCTGTATCGTATTTAGCCTTTAAAAGGCATCTTGACTGTAATAGGGCAGCACCATGTGTACAACTCCTATTTTGTTTGTTGTTAAGATGGAAGTTGTTCTGATAGCTGTAGATCTTGCTCTTTTGTCTCTTCAGACTCTGAAAGACCTTATGCGACCATCTATCCATTTTATGAAATAACCGAATGTGTGTGTAGACTCCTTGCACTAAGGAAATACTTGTGAATTTTCAGCATACCAAAAAGAAGCAGATAATACTGCTCTTCCCATTTTATTTCTGAAAAACGGAGTTGTAAGCTAAATAAATGACCTAAGTGTGCCATGAAATACTTGCATTGCTTTCTTTACCTCTTAGGTAAAAATGAAGCATATGGAAAAGGATCCTGCTGTCCTTCCTTGTAAGACAGCTCTCTCTCCCTTTTTGCTGGTGTCTATTCCCTTGGTATTTAGAGCTGCAGATGTCATTCAGCTTCTGACGGAAAAGTACTTTTTGAGACACGGGTGGTTCTCAGTCCAAGCGTGGCTGAGCAGATCTTCAGGGTCACTGGTGCTATGGACTTGAGTAGGTTTCACCAGAGAAGGCTAAACAACAATTAGATCTTTAATTTGAGAATAGTGAATCACTTTAAGATGGTACAGATGAAATTATTCATTTTTTAATGAGTAAGGAAAGACTTGTCATTCTCAGGCTTCCTGTTCCAGAGAAGAATATTTTCTGTGTTTTCTTAAAGAGCTTTGTGGTTGGAAGAATAAATGTCTGATTTCTATAGCTATGAGGCTGCACCTTGAGTATTATGTTTGGTTTTGGGCACCTTGGTACAAATAAGGACATTGAGGTGCTGGAGTGGGTCCAGAGAAGAGCGAGGAAACTATTGAAGGGTCTAGAGAACAAGTGGTATGAGGAGTGGCTGAGGCAACCGGGGCTACTTAATCTGAAGAAAAGGAGGCTGAGGTGGGACCTTATAGATCTCTACAACTCCCTGAAAGGTTGTAGAGAGGTGAGTGCCAGTCCCATCTCCTTATTAACAAGTGATAGGACAAGAGGAAATGGCCTCAACTTGCTCCAGGGCAAGTTTAGGTTAGACTTCAGGAAGAATTTTTTCACTGAAGGGATTGTCAAGCATTGGAAGAGGCTTCCCAGGGAAGTGGTTGAATCACCATCCCTAGCCATATTTAAGAGTCATGTAGGGGCATGACTCTTAAATAAAGAGGGTGTTTAGGGCCATGATTTAGCAGTTGACATGCAGAGTAGGGTTAATGGTTGGACTCAATGAGCTAGAAGGTCTTTTCCAACCTAAGTGATTCTATGATTCTGTGACTTACTAGGAATTTTCTCACCTCTTTACTAGTCCATGCAAAGGCCTGGTTTTTATGTCTTTTATTGTGGTAAAGAGTATTTGCTAAGAACTTGGAAGCTGTTTTAGGTCAGCTGAAAAAGCAGGGGTTTAAAGTCTATGCATACCCTTGACTGGCTCATTTTGAAGAAGAG
This sequence comes from Todus mexicanus, assembly GCA_013389965.1. Lineage (NCBI taxonomy): Eukaryota > Metazoa > Chordata > Aves > Coraciiformes > Todidae > Todus > Todus mexicanus. Next base: position 10,832 of record WEIS01082777.1, read on the forward strand.
ATGGCTTGTGTAACGTCAGGTTGCATGTCCATGAGAATTTAGTTTCTGCTGGAAGATTGTGAAAAAATAGAAAATTTCCTCAACTAACGTTGAGTTGACCTAAAAGTTGACATAGAAGAGGCAGATTCCTTGGATTCATGGTGTCATTTGTTAATTGATGTTGGATCTGTTGCACTTCATGAAAAAGTGTCATCAATTCTTTTCCTTCCCAGTACACCCCTACTAAGGAGCTCACACTGTGATGAGGAAAAAACCCATTGTCATTAGCCATCTCTCACCTCCTGGGTAGAACAGGCTCAGATTGTGACATTTCTGGTGTCAGAAGCTTCTAGAAAATGGAGCAAGTCATCTAAATCTGCTTCAAGTTTTTTTCTTCTTGAGAATTAAGCATCAGAGCACCCTGGCGAGTATTCACAGTATTTCTGTATTAGGTGTCTGTGGTATAACGGCTTTTTTGCGGGGGAGGCGGTAATGGGGGAGTTGGTGCCTGCAGGGGCAGCCTCTTTGAGGAGAGGCCAGGGCTGCTCTGTGCTAGACATATTTGGTTCCAGCTATCTCCAACTGACCCACTACAGGGCACAGCTGAGCCCCTTGGCCAAGATGATGGCACCTGTGGGAAAACTCATCCGAAAAGGACAAAAGGCCACATATCAGTATGAGGAAAACAGTAAAAAAAGAGCCCTGTGAATACCAAGATTAGTGAAGAAGAAGGGGGAGGAGGGGCTCCAGACACTGGAGCAGAGATTCCCTGGAAGCCTGTAGGACAGGCCATGGTGAAGCAGGTATTTCCCTGCAGCCCATGGAGGACCATGCTATCAGATACGCACACTGCAGCCTGTGGAGGACACTATACTGCAGCAGATGGGTAATCCACAAGGATCTGTGGCATTTGGATAACCAAAGTGGGAGCAGTCTTATCCTGAAGTCCTAGAGCCTGTAGGAAAGACTCCCACTGGAGTGGGGGAAAAATGTGAGGACGAAGGAGCAGCAGAGAGAAACTGCAGTGACCTGACCTCAGGTCCCCATTTACCATCCTCCTTGTGCCACTTGGAGAGGGAGCAGGTGTGAATATAGGAGTTGAGAATGAAGGAGTGAAGTTGAGCCTGGAAAAAAAGAGACAAGGGTAGGAAGTTCATTTAGGTTTTGTGTTTGTTTCTTACCATCCAAGTTTTAATTGGCAATAACTTATTTTTTCCCAGGTCAAGTCTGTTTTGCCCATGACAGTAACTGATATGCAATCTCCCTGTCTTTATCTTAGTGCATGTGCTTTTTCACCTCATTCTTCCATACCCCGCTTCATTTAGAGGGGCAGGAGTGAGAGCAGATGGCTGGGAGTCTAGCAGCTGGCCGAGGTCAACCCACCACCATGTAATGTTGACAAAGGCTACACCACTTACCAACGTCAGCAAGCTGGACTGGATTCCATTTTGCCTCTGTCCTTAAAATTGTTTTTTTCCAAAAATATGCCCATGAGTGTGAACTCTGCTCATGATGTATAAAATAGAAACCCAGAAAGTAGTGGTCTACTATTGTTTGTTGTAATTTAATACATTTATTATTTTTAGGTCTTTTGAAAATAGATCTGGCTTCAGAGAAAGTACTGTAACTTTGGAGAGAGTGTGCTGTGCTTTTTATAGAAATCTAAACCCCTTCATCCATCATAACTACCTTAATTATGGAGCATAGCACCATTGAAGTTGCCATTACAAATTAGGAAGATGCGAGTCAGGAAACCCTGAAAGGGAAAGACTAAACTTTAGCCCACTTGATTTCTGCTGATGCATATGGTTTTAAATATAGAATGCATATATGTGATACCTGCCTTTATACTATAATATTAACATTAGTTTAGCAAGCATACTATAAGCCACCAGATGGGGTAGTGTTGCCATCAGAGATGAAGAGAGCAATAGAAGGGACATGTTTTTTCTTTCTTCTTTTGTAATATGCTGCACTTTTTTTTTTTAAGGTACTGTGCCAATTCTATGTATAAATCTGTATGTTAGAAGCTGTAATCGTTAATTGCAGCACATACCTGTGTTAATACATTTGTTTTTCACAGTAAGATGTGTTTGAGCTTAATGTTCAGGCTAGGGAAAGCGAGAATGGTTTTCCTATTTACTTGTAAGGTTTATATCAACTGACTTGACAAACTACATGCAAATTTATATTGATTTGTTTGCTTGGGTTTTTTCCTCTTTAATTTTTTTTCTTTACCTCATAACTTGTGCGTTTGCCATGTCATTACTGATAGCTAATTTTCTATTAAAGAGACAGTTGATGACTATGCCAGAAGCTTTTATTTGGGGTTTTTTGTTGCTTGTTGCCCTCTATTTTCTGTTTCTTTTTTTCTCATGTTCTTCCAGGATCTTCTTGCACAGGAACCTAAAAGCATTTAAACGTTGCAGAATGAAAAGATGGCACAAGCAATGCTGGTACCGCCAGGATCTGACAGCTTCTTCTATTTCACCAAAGAATCTCTTGCAGCTATTGAAAAACGTATTGCTGATGAAGCCTCTCGTGACAAAGATGGACATAAAGATGATGATGATGATGATGAAAATCACCCAAAGCCAAGTAGTGACTTGGAGGCAGGAAAGACGCTGCCATTTATTTATGGTGATATTCCTCCAGGAATGGTGTCTGAACCTCTGGAGGACCTGGATCCATACTATATCAATAAAAGAGTAAGTGTTTTATGTTAAGACTGTAATTAGAGCACTCCTGTTGAACTACAAAGTGATAAATAACCTGGTGTAGAGGTAGTCAGAAGCCCCAGTTGAAAGTATTACACAGTAAGTGATAGCATGTTAATTATTTTGAATACACTATAAATGTGATTGTAACACTTCTGCTTAAGTTGCCTTTAAAAAACAACAACAAAAAACAAACAACAAAATAATCCCAAAACAAACCCCTCAAAAAACAACAACAAAACTTTTATTTTAATATCTAAGGCTTCCTTATGATGATATTTTGTGTTAGTGGGTTTTGCATCAGATGTTCTTCAATCTCTGATTGAATGCTGAAACATTTGAAAACTTCCTCTCTGTCTGGCTACTCTGTTCCTGAGGTTTCTAGGAAACATAGTACCTGAGATCTGGTTCAGTAGAGTAGTCTTTGGACAAAGTGCTTGTTCAGTCGACTGCCAAAATGATCGATTGTCAAACATTCCTTGAAATGTCATAGAAATATTTTTTTTTGCAGAAAGTTAAATGTTAAACTCTGTGTGACTGTGGACGCACATAAGTGGAAAAAAAAAATTATTGTCACAAATTGCCAGCTTCATGCCATGTGATTTCTGTGGGTTGGTAGGAGCTTGTATAACTGACAAATGTGAGTTCATTATGCTAGAGTTTGCTTCAGGACCACTGCAACTGTTCTAAGTCTTATAGGGAGGATTTCATTTTTCAGACCAGTTACATTTTTTCTTAAGATTTTAATCATTCCTGATAGTTCTAATCATGAGGATGATTTTAATACCAATTCCCCAGCAAGTAGCTGCTCCCCAGACTGCCCCATGAGGGACATGAAGACAGTACACTGATGGGACAATTTGAGGTAGAACCATGGAATGGTAAGGATTGGAAGGGAC
>WEIS01082784.1:0-15218 GCA_013389965.1 Todus mexicanus
GGCTGCCGCCCGGGGCGTGTCTGGCTGTGCTCAGGGCTTCATCTGCATCGCACCGACCGGTCCGACCCGCGGGTCCTGCTCTGGCCGCCACGGAGCGCAGCCCTGCACCGCAGCCAAAGCCCCTGGGCACAATCCAGAGCCCACAAGAGCCAGGGACCCAGCCCTTCTTCTGCCCCTGCATTTTCCTACCTCAGGGACCCAGCCCTTCTTCTGCCCCTGCATTTTCCTACCTCAGGGACCCGGCCCTTCTTCTGCCCCTGCATTTTCCTACCGCAGGGACCCAGTCCTTCTTCTGCCCATGCATTTTCCTACCTATATTCTCGTTGCCTTCGTGTTCAGTGATGCGGCAGCTCTTGTCCGGTTTGCCACAGCCTGTCCTGTAAAATAGCAAAATGCAAGACCCGCAGGCAGAAATAGCATGAACCTTTTAATCCAACGAAACAAGGTTCACAGGTAAAAGCAGCATCTTTCATTTTCATGCACAAACATCCTCCCTCAAGTCTGCAACAGGTGCAATCCCAGTGAAACACCGATGTGCCCAGCAAGAGGCTCTGCTGACAGCTCAGCTTGCCAGTTGTGACTCTCTGCAGGCGGCAGCTACAGTCCACACAGTGTGTATTTGTTTCCATATAACAAAGAAGGTATTTTTACTTACGTGCACACAGAAGAAGGTTTATATCCACACTTTAAGCATGCAGGGAACCTGAGACTGCCTCAGTACTTAGGCAGGTTCCTAGTGCTACCTTTTTCCTGTAGGGTTCAGGAAAGCCTCACGTAACTGTTCAGGAATTCAAGTGCACTTCACATAAATTTTGTAAACACTGCATCACAATTTCATTACATCAACTCTATTGGAAGTAATTTTTTATTATTTATTTTTTTAATGAGATTTCATTTGCATCACAAAACAGTTCACATTATTGCTAAAAGATACTGGTGGCTTACAACAGGCTACAAGATACAACAAACCAAAGTAAAACTAGACTACTTGTGAAATCGTCCTAGGAGAAACACAAAAGGGCAACATCAGGCAGTCAAGTAAGAAGCAAGTAGCCTGACAATCAAATGCAAATAATTTAAGATAGCATTCTGAATATATGGAAGGTGTTTTTTTAAACAGATATCAATTTATCAGCATATAACCACTGCATGCAGTAGGGCAAGCACAGCTGGTACTACCTACAGTTCTCCACCTTCTCAATTTTCTGAACACACCCACTTGATATCCTTGTATTAATAAGCAGATAAAAACTTTACAGGTATTTTAAGTCATCTTGTTTCTGATAAGAAGAACAGAAGAGCAACCAACAGATTAGACACACCTGCTCCCAGCATGAACTGATGTAGTTAGCTAACAGCGACTTCCACCAAAACTGAACATTAACAGACTTCCATAATGAAAAATTACAAGGGATATTTTCCTTCTATTGCTCTCAGAAGACCTCTTCAGAGAGCTTATCAAAGACAGCAGCATACTCTATCAATAAGGTAATACAGCTGTGCCTTACACATAACCTGAATTTGTCCATAGTCCTTCCACCATGAAGTATTTTCACAGCTTCACAGAAAGCTCCTGCTCCAGATTATTTTGTGGGATTTCCCCTATAACTTTACAGTGAAGAGAAGGAACTGGTGAAAAATGTTTACAGTATTCCTTTGGTATTAAAGGTAGAGAGATTATATTTTACCCCAGGTACAGAATAAAACTACATCTTTTAAAATAATTGGAAGTCCTAAACTCGTGTCATCATGAAGTAGGGGTTACTGGCATGAAATGAGTGTATGGGAAACACATCTCTAAAGATTTTGCCATTAATATCAACAGAAAGAAAATGAGATCTCTGTCTTCCTTTCTAGTTATTACCCAGACCACGTATCGCTGCTATTAACATTCTGCTTGATCCAGTCAACAAAAATACCAACATTTGTGTATACTCCTGGGTAGCTCTTCCTTCCACATCCCAGGCCCCAGCTGGTGATTCCATGAAGGGTGTAAAATCCCAAGTTATCTTCTGAAGGACAAACTAGCGGGCCACCAGAATCACCCTGCACAAGGACAAAGGAATTTTGTTACGAGTTAACCGTGACTCCTTATACTTTTAAGATATCAGCTGGACTACAAGAGTTCTCAGCTGCTCACGTGCTTGGGGCTTTCTGTTTTCAAAAGGCAGAGAAAGAAATAACCTTTGTTCAAGGTTATTTTTGCAATATGAGTAATTAAAACGTTCCCATTTTCAGAAGTCTTTCACCATACATTTCCTACAGCCTGTTTGCAAGAAAACACCTTTGTGAGGCTTTAACACCCCTTTTTAAGAACCCATCTGGTTATACCCCAAGTACCAGAAGGCAAACGTGATGTGCGCAACTTACTGTGCATGAGTCTTTGCCTTCCTCTAGAGGAAATCCAGCACAGATCATCCTCTGCGTCACTTTACTGGGAAGATTTACGTAGTAGCTCTGACATTTGTCAAGCAGCAGGATGGGGACTTCCAGCTGATGCAGCTTTTTCCCCTTTTCTCTGTCTTGAAGGAAAAGGCATCTCAGAATCCAGTAGATGCATGAATTGGTGATTCCAGAAAGAAACTTTATTCTTCCCCTTTTCAAATGGTCTCCATCTAAATTATCCAATTTCCTTCCTCTCACCCATTTCCCTGCATGTCTAGGTGATCTTAAACAAGTGAAAACTTCTTAACGTCCCTTCTCCAGAAACTAATGCATAGACAGAATGAATAACGCAGAACACAGTATTAAGACACATCTACAGCACGTTCAACCTTCAAAACAGCAAAGACTGCATACCTCCTTCACTTGCACCCCATCCTGTGACAACGCACACCCTCGAGGGCTGAACCGTCTCCTCCGTGGCAGGGAGGCACACTGGGCGCACGTAGTGGCTGAACTCCAAGGGCTCAGCCAGATGCAGTAAGGCGATATCAGAGTCCATAGTTGTCTTGTTAAAACTTGGATGTATAATATACTGCTTTACTGACCTTTTCTAGGAAAGCAAGAAGATTGACATTTTGTGAATGAAAATCTGATGCCTTAAGAGGAAGAAGCTTTTAAAGGCAGCTGCTGAAGCCGCCAGCTTTCTTATTGTAACAAGTCAATATTATGCCTCTTGAACATGGATCAGGGAGCACCCAAGAAACTCTAATCCAGCAAGTATAGAAAGAAGGTCTTGGAAAAAACATTTGTCCATTGTGAGCAAAGTGGAAAGTTGTGCCTTGATTATTTCTGTCTTGGTCGTAGTCACCAGGGAAATGAGAGACAATACACTCCTCACTCACACATCCTCCAGGTTCCTGAGCTTCGGAGCTCAGCACTGGTGTAGGCACAGGTCTGTGTTGATAAAATTTCTCTGACAGTCACACAACAGCTGTTGTGTAAATGCAGATTAAGGTCAGAGTGCAGGCTGTTACGTGGCTGCATCGGGAACAATTTGGGAGTTGCACTTACATTAAAAACTATTTTGCAAGGTTGATTTCAATTTTATTATTAAGCGGAACTTATAGTACCTGTCTGTATTCTTTCTCTGTAAGATCATGAAGTCCTGTTACTACCATCCATAAGTCTCTGTATAGTTCCCTAAAAAAAATAAAATAAAGAAATATGAGTACATTCTCAGGCTGGTATAACAGCATTATTGAAACCTGTGAATCTGAAAACCTTCTCCACTGAAAAAAGATACTAGGGCCCTATATACTCCTAGGCAAACAGCTCCTGAGGCCTGTACTCCCACACAGATCTATGGAAATCTTCCCACTGACTTCTATGAGCATGAAATATTCTCACGATGAGGTAGTAAGATCTCTTGAACACAGCAAACTGAGAGAAAATCATTTTTGTAAGGACCAGGGGTGTCTGATGCAGAAAACAAGGTCCACATCACCCAGGGACAGTGCTGGTCCCTACCTTCTGAATGGAAAAATGGATGCCCTCTAAAACATTACTACCTATTGAAAGACATAAAAAAATGCAATAAAAACCATTTAATTTCACTCTTTGGTTTCTTAACCAAATGCCCTCACTGCCTGAAAACCTGTCAGAACTCCCTGATGAAATTAGGTGTGTAGAATCATTAAGCCATGTACGCAAGTTCTGATGCGATGGCAACACACAATAGAGAATCCCTCAATACGGCTTTTTAAGCGGTACCTTCAACACACTCCTCAAGGAAGACAGAAAATTTTCCACATAATCTGATTTTACATATTGATAGGTTCTTAATAAGGGAATGGCATCCACCCTCAACACAAAAGCCTCCTGTATGTCCTCCAAAATCTACACAAATTTGGTAATTTTTGGATAGGTTCCTTCTACCTGGATGAAAACATGCTCTGTAAATGACCCAAACATCAAGAAGTTACCTAAGAGTGATGAATGACAAGGGACATAGGATCTTGTCATGTCTTCTGAAAACTGATCTGAATGAAAACCAAGCCTACAAAAGTATCCAGTGCCAGTGTAAATAGGTGGTAACCGAATTTGTGACAGCCTTCCTGGGCAGAACCACCACACTGCAAAGACACACCGTGCAATTACGTAAGTTCCCAGGGAAGGGTTCATCCCAGTGTACTTACTTAGAATTAAAGCAGTGAGCAGCTGTGACAACCCATTCTTTGGCAAGAACAGCTCCTCCACAGATATGCTCATCTGAAATTTGTACGCTGACCTGCCAAGGCCACGAGTATGGTACAGCTTCTTCACCTCCAATTATCCTACTGAAGATGAACCTGGGCTGATTTGAAGGCATTCCACAAATACTATCTGAAACAGAAAGCACGGATATCTCAAGAAGTCTTTAGAGGTTAATATTTGGAGAAGAAAGCACAATCCATTTAACAGCTGCCCCACAGCTTCTCAAGCTTGTCTCGACCCCTTTTTTGCTAAATCTTTCAACTTCGCTCATTACAAAGGACTGAAATGTCTCCAGATAGCATGAGGAGATGATCTTAGCAAAAACAGAGCTTCACCAAGATGAAAGTAGCTGCTTACCTTCAAAAGTTTTAACCTCACACCTGCAATGAATATGGACTCATCCCATTGTCCATAAAGTATTGGAGGAAAAAATGGAAAGTCTAAAATGCTGGTTATTAATTTCAACTACCCTGTACTCATTTGTAGTTGTTTCCACCAAAGCAAGTAGGTGTAAACTGACACACAAGCTGAAATAATGTCATCGCATTGCTGTAAATGACTTAAAAAGGTGAAGGAAATACGAAAAAATAGGTTCGGCTATTCTAAAGCCAAAGCATAGAAGGTGTTACTATTCAGATTGTTATTTCCTCAAAATGTCTTAACGAAAAATTCTGAGGCAACTGCATCCATTAAATATTTTGAGAAAACACCATTTAAATTATAGTCCAAGAGGGACTCCCCATTCTCATGAAGAAAATAGAAATGAGGTTGGCCTACCTGTTGTAACCTGCATTTCTTCTTCAGTCACATCCACATCTTCAAATTCTTCTTCACTAGTGGAATCCAAAGCATCTAAATCTAGTAAATGAAAATAGTAAATGTGTTAGCAGGCTGTCTTGAGTGATACTTTTCTTACAAAATCACTTAATTCCTTTATTATAATTTTTGTAGAAGGAGTAGATTTCTACAGCAGGGATCTGTGCTATTACATCTTCACATGGTAGTAAAGTGCCATTTAAAATGCACCAAAATACTCTTACACAGAAAAAGACTGAGATTTTGTGTAGATTCTTCTATTCACCCACTTAATAGGACCTTTTTAAAATGTCTCAGTACCTTCACAATACAGTTTTTTCACTGAAGCAATTGGCTAGATAAGAATCCCCTAGAGTAAAATAATTCTGGATAGCCAGAGTCACTGAAGAGCCCTTTGTGCTGCCCCAAAGAGGCAGTTTCCCAAGTTTCTTCTATTACCTGTTACAGGAACAAAAGAGATGGTAGCTTTGAAACCTCCAAAGGTCTCTGTTTCATCAGAATGAAAGACAACCAGCATCACAGTGGAGGAGCTTAGGACAGGTGCTGGTAGGATAAATCCACAAGACGTAGCTAGAGATGAGAAAGCAAAGGTTCACTGCAGATTAACTTAGAAGTGGTAAGGATGAAAAAGTCCAACAGCAAGTACCCAATATTCTGTATACTCCAGGTCTCACACAGCAGGGTAAAAAATAACTATGCACAAGAGAGGAGCAGAGATAAGCAGACTAAGGCTGAAGGACTGTTCTATTATTTCACAGGAGTCTACTGCAACACTCACACTTGTATGTTGCCATTACATATAGAACACACTGGAAACCTCCGGTCCCCTCCTTAGTGCTTCAGCACTGGTATCTGCTAGTGCTAATCCAAGCAACAGCATCAAGCAAGTGCTGAAGTCAGTTGGGTGCTTTCTGTGTCTGATAATTACTACAAAAACAAATTACTGTGTTATGCCCTTTTCTTCATTTACATGAATTCAAAACAGAACTTCATACAGAATCAAAACACACGAGACTGTTCTGCTGAATGTGGTTTTGCCTCTGTAAGTGGAACAGAAGCAGCAATACCTGCAAGTATTTTTTCAAGGTATTGAAACTAGCATTGATAACATCACCTGAGACTCTAAAGGCAAACAAAAGACAGAGAAGAAATAGGTCATCCCCAAAATATGTCAAAAAACAGAAGTCTAACCAATTTCCTCCTCTTTTCCCACATCTTCATAGACAGTCACGGCATCATAAGAGCAATCTTCACTGTCTTCTACTTCAAAAGACTGGAATGTAAGCTTTAAATAAAAAATAAGAAGTGAACCTCATTGTTAAATTCAAAGATCTGTAATAGGATCTTTCTCAATGATTCTTTAGGGTTTGGTCCCTGTGACATGATACACAGCGTATTACATTTGCTAGAAGAATCTCTCATGATAAATTTTAAGCCAGGAAATCCTGTTATACTATAACCTAAAGAAGAAATCAAAACCTATCTGGCTTTTGGGATGGCAAGTGATTCCTCTCAGCTGCATCCAGCAGCATTATTCAAATTAGTATTGCTTAATCTTGCTTGTCTTCAGCTGCCTAATTTCATATAAACTCAATGGTGCCGACTTCCATTCTGCGGACACAAGAAGGGCTCGTGTTATACCTTGATTACATGGTCCTCTGGTGCACAAATAATCCATTGACAGTCTGCCATGTTGCTGTAGCGCTCTGGATAGTTCATACTTTGTAATGCTCCTTCATCAAAAAGGACAGCTAAGGACTCACAGCCAGAATCTGGAAATTCAAGGGGCGAAAAAAAAAATCCAGAAAAACTCTTGTAGTGCTTTCATACAGCTGAGAAAGAGAAACTGGATTGTCCAGACTGAGCAGCTGGCCCTTGGGCCTGCTCCCTAGTGATGGTGAACTGCTCTGCACAGTATAACTGAAAGCAATTCTCCATGACACAGATCTTAGCATTAGCTGCCTCCCTCAGGGCCGCTCCAGGAAAGCAGGCTTGGGACTAGCAAAGCGGTTTTCATCTGGAAATTCTGCTCATTTGACTAATCATGTTAATTGACTTTTAAAACACTCTGGAAGTAGGGAAGGAAATGAAATCTGGTATAAAGTGGATGAAGAAAAGTTAAGGAGGGCTTCTCTCAAGAGCTTCTATTCTATCTCTTCCCAGCAGTCTCTCCACAATGTCACATGGGAGCCTAACCGCACATACCTTGTTCATCATCCACATCAAAATGTCATAGGAGCTTCTTCTGATTTATTTTCTCCTGCAGTTTTTACAGACAGGTGTATTACTAAACTTAAACTTACCAGGAAGAATATCTGGTGTAAGAGCTTTGTAGGTCATGGAAAAACCAGTTCCATAATCCTTGTTGTCAGAGACAAATTTCAGCCTTATGCTATTGGAGCCAATCAAAATAGGTAGAGGAAGATCTCCACCACAGAATTTGCCTGAAATATAGTAGTAGAGAATAATCACTGCTTAAAGTCTTTAGCCACTTGAGAAAACTTGCATGTACCATTTTTAGTACTTTGCTATAAAACTTCAGGAAAAAAAGGAAATTGCCTCTTCATTCCTCTACATTCCCTATTAACCCATTAGCCCAAAGAGATGCACACTATTAAAAACTGAAAATCCTTGACACCAAGAAGTCGTGCACTGACAGAGTTCCTTACCAGGCATTCCTCATTCTTTCCTCCTCCCACCCTCTTTGTATTTTATCTTAGGCCACAAGGTATTCGTAATGAAAACATAAAATACAATCAACAGCAACATCCTCACTGAGTGTACTTGCTATTAGAATGAAAGAGCACGCTGACAGATTATTTTGAAGAAAAAAGGGACAGTAACTCACCAACAAGTCTGTCGTCTTTTGAATAAACTGATAAAGAATCATAGTCACAAAATGTTTCCGGCTCTATATCAAAGTGGGAAAAACGAAGCAATATATAATTGCCTTCTGGTACAAATAGAGTCCATATGCACAACCTGGAACAAGAAGTTAGGTCTCGTTCACAAAACTGCAACAAAAACCCCAATGACACTGGTAGTTTCTAGGGAAAGACTGTTTTGTCTACTTACTGGTGGTTTTCATAGAACTGTTTGGGACTCCCAGGAAAATGTAATTCTCCTTCACTGTCAGGGAGTTTGCCGTCCTGTGTACTACAAGATGCTGTGTTGTAGAGTTAAAATAAAATAGAAGGGATCAGGTTTGGCACGTGTAATCATCAGTTCTAGCAAAAAAGCTCAAATATCTAGAGAACATTGTGAGCCTCAAGACTGCTAAGATGTACCTTAGTTTCTGCTGGCAGACTGATGCTGGGTCTTCTCTCTCCTCTCTTTTATTTGGAATTATGGCAAGTCAGTTTGAAAATATAATTTGAGAGCACAACTGAAGCACTGCCAACATGCTATCACACTTCATTGCAAAAATAGCAGCGCGGGGTTTTTTTACCTTCAAGAAGCTATTTGTTAAATGAGGATTTCAGTATAAATATTTTCCACAGAGGAAAAACACACACTTCAAGACATAAAAGTATTCATCACCGCCCACTTGTAATAGCATCCTCAGCTGTGTTACAGCAGGAGACTTTTGCCACAGTACAATATGGTATTAAAGACACTTCAGTAGAAGCAGTAGAAGCTTTCCTCTCCAAGGAAGTTTCCCTAGAAACTTCATTACAAAAATTACCTCCTCTTGCCTTTCCTTCTCCTTGCAAGGTAACCCAGTAAAACATTTAACAACTATGTATATGTAAACAAATTTAAGGAGTCATGTACTTATAAGATTCTTACCTGAATTGTCCTAGGAAGATCAGTAAAAAAAAATAAATAAATTTTAAAGACTCAAATAGCACTTAAATACCCAAATCTCACCAGCCACAGCAGTACATAAGTACAACCCTAAATAAGTAATGTTTTTTACAGAACCAGGAGGGAAAAAAGTACATATTTAAAGTGTACATTTAAATGTGCTTTGATAAGTCAAGCTTCTCCACATTTCTCCCTTCATAGATTACGTATCAGATTATTTTGAGGGTTCTTTTTATGCTCTAACACAGAAGATTCTGAAAAAAATACTGCACTCACCTGTGGAACTTTTCATTTTCAGATCTAGTCAAGGAGGAATAGGGAAAGGCATGGAAAAAGAAGGATAAATTACTGTAGTTTTATGTTCACAGTGTAGGTTTTATTTTCTTTTGTGTGAAATGGTAATTTTATGTAGCTAGCACTGAGGCAAATTCAAATGCCTCCTGGGGCCTACAATAAACTAGGCGCAGGAATAAAATTGCAAGTTTAGGTAATGCTGACTTTGAAATAAACAATTCTGGAGTAACCACTTCTGGGCTTCTTGTTTCAATCATCAGGTGAAGCTGGTTTACAATGGGAAAGCTTGGGGTGGTTTTTTTCCCCCTTGCAATTTTTTTTCTTTTCATTAAGTAGCAAAATCTCTTAAATACCCCTCCTCAGTTTTTCCATTCTCTCCATAAATTTTAATGAAACTTAAATACTTTTAAATGAAAATAGCCTAAACTGGAAGAAAATATTAATTATGTTTCTTCACGGTCTGAGTGAATTTACCCCTGGACAGACTGTCGTTTGTATCTCTAGCTCCATGATTTCGAAAATGATGGATAATTCTCATGCTGGTCCTCTGCACAGAGGGCATATGTAGCCTTTCGGGCAGAGTAAGCAAAAGGAGCCTTCTGAGAGCCTAACTTTTTCCCATGTTCTCAAATGTCTGATCCAGGTGTGGAGACAATACCAGCACTCATGTTCTCTTGAATCCAGGAAAGCACCGTGCTGAGGTCTGTGAATATTCCCGGAGATCCTCTGTTGTAATGTTTCTTCTTCTCATTACTTGTCCAGCCACGGGCGCACCCCATGCCCCAGGAGATGACACCAGCGAGAGTCCAGGCACCATGCTTACGTCGGCACAAAAGAGGGCCTCCCGAGTCACCCTGTAAGAAACAAGCAAAAGCTCACAACCCACAGCATAGGGAAGTATGTGCATGCTGCTGAGCGAGCCTTGAGTTCTCCTTTGTGCCATACTAACAGATCTGCAACATAGGAGATAGGAATATTAAGAAAACTGTGAAGACAGGCTGGTTTTTTTATCGTGTTTAGTCAGGATTGTCAAGAGGAGCAGAGATAGACTAATTCCCTCATGGGTGCACATCTCTTGTGTTTTAGCACATAATGAGTGAGGAGCTTTTTATTACCCACATGATAAGGAACAATCACTTAACCTTTATCTCACTTCCTTTCCTTCCTGTAATCCAAAGCTATACTTGCTACTTTAGCAATATTAACTAATTAATTTATCAAGCATTGTGAAATTAGAAAGCCTTAAGCATTATTACATACATTGCAAAATTACTCTCACGAACCTGTCATACAACTGATACAGTAATTAAAACAGAACCATGTCATTAAGTGCATTGCCCCATACCAAACCTTGAGAGAATTCATGCATCAAAATGAATACCCTTCAAATATTGCAGATTACAGTGTATTTATTCACTTGGGCACACAGAGCCTTGAGCTTCTCAGGAACACTTGTAAGAACCCAAGGCCCTCTGTTCAGCTGACCTGGCAGGCATCTTTTCCTCCATCTGGAAATCCAGCACACATGATAGTGTCACCCTGGATGGGTTTCCTTAAAGTTGACAATGCTCTTGAACACTCCTTCCTGTTTAGGATTGGTAGATTGACTTCATATAAGACCTGAGGGAGTATTCCATCTGAAACACAAAAGAAATTTTTCATAAGAAGTGCTGAAAGGTAAACCTCATGTCACTGCTAATGTAGAAAAAGAAAAAAAAGTATTTGTAAACTTGCTCCAAGCCATTTAATGGTTACATAAACATCTATTTCTGTGTACATCAGCAGTTTTACTTGAATAAATTTCAAAACATTTCAAAATTGAAATACAGGTCTATATATTGTAGTGATCCATTTTGAGGTAATTCACCAGCGGCCACAGAAGGTAGCAAAGATCACATTTTGAGATTACAACTCTCATGACCAGTTGATGATTTCCTCTGCTCTTTCTATGACCTAAGCAATCAAGCTCTTAGCTTCAGAAATAAGACACTGAGAAAGCTGAAAGTCAAAGAACAATTCAAGTGGCTTACTCTCATTTAAACGGCCCCAACCGCAGGCAGTGCAGATATATCCTGCTTCAAACTTTTCACCTGGATCAGGAAGACATGCTGGCAAAACCGATGAACCTGCCACACACGGACATGAATTTTATTGATAAATATTTGAAAGAACAACAACAAAAAGCTGACTTTCTCACTTAGAATTAAAAGGTATTGTTATTTTTATAGTACCTGGAAAATTAATCAGGCATTTGACAATTATTTGTGCCTCCAATTTGTAGTGTTTTGGAATGGAAAAGGCAAGCCAGGAGCACCATTAGCAATAGCAGTTGCTCACCTTTGTGGTGACAAAGAAAGAGCAACCTAATGATGTGAGGTGGAGCTTTCAGAAGAGCAAAGTGTTGGGTGGATTCTGCTATGTACCTCAATATTATGTAAAACTGATGTGACGTAGCCTTCCAGAAAACCTAATCATAAGGTGAAGTTAGTATATGGCTGAGAACAGCTGGCTCACAGGCCAGGAAACCAGGAAGCAACAGCAGTCCTCACCTCCCCTTCCCCTTCTGCCCTCAGACCGACAACTCTGCCACTCCTGAAGATAACCCCACGCTCCTCTCTGAAGTCTGGAGGAAGGGAGATGAGGACAAACAGCAGAGTGTGAGGTACAGACAGTACTGCAGTACGCTCTGAGCTCTGCTTTGCCTTTGACTGGCTTTACGGCTCACCAAAGGCAGAAATCTCCACCTGCACCTTAGATAAAAAAATAAAAAACACCTATTTGGTCAAATTTTAATCTCCTGCATACAAAGAACAATATTTTTTTCTCAAGGGAGTATTATGTGTGAAGAAGACCTTTTAATTCAACTGATCCATTTTTCTGACTTACTTCTGGTATTTTAAATACTCGGTTGCAAAATACTCTGGAGATTTTTAGTGGTATAACGTGACAGCTGTGAAATGGGTTTAACCTGAGTTTCAAGAGTTTTTGCTGCATCTGGGAGAAGCAAAGGCCTCACCTTCCCCACTGAAAAAGATCACGTAAATAAGGCCTTACTGAAGTTGAAAGCTCCATCCAGCTTGAGAAGGGCAATGTCATAGTTCATTGGCCATCTGGGGTCAAAGTTTGGGTGCTTAATGACATATTTAACAGGGAGTGTCTGCTCGCCATTCTCCCTGATCCTCAAATCATGCTCTCCTGCTGTGACATTCAAATACTCAAGTAGGTTCCTGTAGAACAGGAAAATAAAAGTTCAGATACAGAATCTTCAAAATGAAAGGAAAAATATAATTGTTTTTAAACAAAACTATTACTACTGATACCTAATACCTTTCACCTTCAGATTTTAGAGCACTTAATATGTATGTCAACAAGAGCTGACTGGGCTGGATTTTTACCTACACTTCCAAAATCACTCTCCACCAATCCCTGTACGTTTATTTCACTCTATTTTTTAGATGTTCAAAGGTTCTGTTTTCTCTCCCGTTCTGTTAAAACATGGAAAATATTGGTTACAATCAGAAGGGTAGTACCTGTAAAAAATTGCTATGACAAAATGCTATGGCACAAACACACCTGCACCTGCAGCCTGCTCCTGAAACACCACATCCATACCTGTCTAAGATGCAGTGAGCTGCCGTGACCACCCACTGAGCAGAAACAATGGTGCCTCCACAGAAATGCTTTTGCCTTCGTTTCAAGGAAACCTGCATCATATAAAGAAGGCATGTCAAAGAAAGGAAATCTTTAAATCTGCTCTGACTGCATTTGAAGAAGAAAGGAGAGCGCATATGCAGGTACTCTCTGAAGATTCACGCAGGTGAAGCATGCACTGCATTTCAAGCAACCACAATTTCATGACGTACAGTCCTTAAGCTTAAGAGATCCTAAACCCTGCTGTTCTCCCCTCAGTTGTGGTTACCTGGATATGCAAGAAGTGCCAGGTCACTGAGGTACTCGCACGCTGTAAAGGCCATTAGTTAGCTGAGGGTTTTTTCTTTGCAGGTCACTGGGAGCACTGCAAATCCATGATGCCTGACCATAGTTGAGGGTTGGGTGTGGTGCCCTTCAGTGCCTTATTTTTGAGCAGTTTCACCCATGCCTCTTTACAATACACTAACTACAGATGCTCTTTCAGAAATAACGATAAACAGAAAGCGATAAGCAAAGGTTTCTCAGGGAGCAGGACATGGTCTATGTCCTCTCTGCCTGCTTCACTGCTTTTCATAAAAGCAGGATGGAGCTTAGCCATACACCATAAGTGTCAGTAAGAACAAATTATACCTGTTTTCTTCTTTTGTCATTTCTTAAAAAAAGTCAGGACTTTGTTCTGAAGATAAAACCACATTTGCATGTGCAAACCTGCCATGGATGCGAGCCTTGTTTCACCTGGTTTCCCCCAACAATCCGAGTGAAAAGGTTAAAGTAACTCCATGGTTTTGCCTCCTGAAATTTCTGCCCACACTTAGGATCTGAGGAGTAAAAGCGAGGAGAGAAGGAAGGACTNGGAGTACATTTATAGAAATTAGTATCTGTGGTGATAACTACTGCTTTGGTAATAAAGATAGAGGCAAAGCAACCAATTCTATCAAGCAGCACATTGTAACTAAAAAATGCCACTTACAATAGCTATGAAAAGTGTATTGCAATAACCTCATGATTAGCACAGTTGATGCAAGTGATTACAGTGTCACAATAATGCTGACACAATGCTACTCACCATAGCACTTAAATAAAAAAGGCCTTATATAGAAATGATTGAGTACATTTACATGTTTGGGTTTTTTTCATTCTTACCTAATCTTCACTGCACCCACCTTTTTCCCATGTGCTAAGATAGAGTGAGGAAAGGGGAAAGAGGAAACAGAGACAAGATTTTAAAAACCAGCATTTAAGCTTTACCAAAAGGAATTTGGCACTGAGGAAATGAACAAAAAAATAAATAAATACAATAACAAAAATCAGATTCACAAAGATTTTCATTTTTCCTTTCAGCAGTGAATAAGACTATTCTCCTAACGTATGCAAGATTAGTTTAAAAGCTACAAGTTACTATTTATATTAATATTATAATTTCTGTATTTTGACAAACTCTATAATCTTCTGTGCCATGGCATTTGTAGGCCCAAGAGACTCCTGACTGCTTCCAGACCACTTCACGGCCAGTGTTGTTAACTGGTTAGATGAGAGATTTTTATGTAAACTGCATCACATCTGTCTGTGTGGCAAGATGCTGAAGCCAGCGAATGCCATTTAACAGAATATTATGCTTTGGACTACTTAGGTGAGCAACTGATTACGATGCATTAGATGCTACACTTGTTTCAACAGCCAAAATAGAGGTTTTTACAGTGAAAACCATAGATTTGCAGAAATTCTGAAATCAAGCTGTAAATTTCCCTATTTTACTACTGCAAATTTAAAATGGAAGCAAAATGGTTATATAAACAACAGCCAAGATCTGATTTCCATTCCAGTTCACTATAATTTAGTAAATCTTCAAGAATAAAACAGGAACAATTGCCATCATTAATTGTTCCGAAAAACCAGGTATGACAATGGAAGAGAGAACTCACTGTATTTTGTTTGCAGCCTGTAGGAAACATGGTAATTTAATGTCACTCATTCTGAATCATCAAGGAATCGGACAAAAGTTTCATAAGAAT
>WEIS01082786.1:354-20386 GCA_013389965.1 Todus mexicanus
TTTTTTCCTCCCCCCCTTTTTCTCTTTTGCTTCAGTTTGTTTCCTTTCTTTTAGGTCACTAGTGAAAAAAATTTTATTGGTCTTTTGTTACAGTTCAGCATGTTTCTGTTTCTCTTTAAAAGTAAAGCAACATGAGACATTTGTCTGCAAGATGTCGGCTTCCTCTGGTAGTGGCAGTTTACACACTGGATATTTACATTAGAGCAACCATTCACACCAGCACCATTTTAGCTACAAGTATAGTGACTGGCTGCCTCAGAAGATATTTGAATGTTTAGTATTGAAAACTACGGTGCTTTATTGACAGACCTCTAATTTAACCCTTAAGCGATTTTTTTACACCACATTTAAAACCTAAGTAATCACGTATTGCAATGTAGATGCACAATATTCATTCAGCATTATAAAGTTTTGGAAGAAGAATTTTCAGAATTCCCCTTTAAAACAAAATTCTTCAGTTGTATTTTGTTCTTGCCCCCCTCAAATTTTCTGTGGGTATTTTTTTTAGTTAATTAAAAAATAAAATCTGATGACTACTGTACGTTGGTAAGATGTGCCCTTTTGGCCAGTTGAATTTGTTTTGATTTTTTGTAAAGCAGTGAATAAAATTACAGAACAAACAAGTAAGAGAAAATACAACTGCTTTCTAAATAGCAGTGAGTAAGCTGCTATTTATGTTGGAATTATCTATTCCTATCAGCAATTTCTAATCTGCAGTGTGCATTCTCGTTGACAGTTTGGCTGTTTTCTGTGATTTTCTGTGACTGTGTTGTGTTTTTAGTATACTCTCAATGTAAATGGCTAATACTTGTTGTCTGACCAGCAACTACAGCAGAGCACCTTCCTCAGTATTGCAGACGATAACATATCTGCTGGAAAGACAACCAATTGAATGTTCCCTGTTCCAGCAACACACATCCTTCCAGTTAATTCTTGATTTGCCATCCTTGCTAGTTAGACGCTGTATCTGTAGTCGTAATGACCAGTCTACACAGACGAAGCTAACAATGGAGAAAGTGGTTCACCCTTGACCAGTTGTCCCTCTGCAGTTTGATTCAGAGATTGGTAACACCAACTGGACTGTGCTACTGGCAAGCTCCAGGACACAGCGAGTGTTTCAGCTTCAATGTGGCCATCCATTAAACTATTGCTTTAAGAGATTGGCCTGGGTGCTTGTTAGACCTCTTCAGATTTGTGATAGAAGATAAAGTTAAGAAACCCCCCAAAACAACAAAGCAAAACAAAACAAAGAAGTCCAAACCCAAACAACCCTTGAAAAAACTCACTGTAGGACCTGTTCTGTTTTCACTGCTCCATCTCTACTCTCTTGACTAATCACCATTATGTTGTTGTTCTTTCTGAGTTAAAGTATAATACACGTTAAAACTCATGCACTTCGTAAAGTTCCAATACAATATCTGTGAAACTGGCTAAGGAACTAAATCCTGAGGCAAACAGGATCTATCCATTTTCTCAGGAATGGTCGGCAAAAATATCAGCATGAAAACGCTTTTCTCGCTCCCTCCAAAATGCAAGGAGTGGTAGATTGGTACCAGGGATGTTCTGGGGCTTGGGGTCTGTTCAAGCTTGTCCAGAATCAGGACTGCATATTGGAAGGAGAGTAGGAGTATTTCAGGGTAAAGAGGAGATAAAGGAAGGAAAGAAATATTGAATGTGATCTTTGAAACTCCCCAACCATTTTATCCCCTGGGAGTTTGCAGTTTCCTGGTACTAACACACCATTTCTGCTCTATGGCATGTTAAGATAGAAGCATAGCAGAAGTTCCAATTCTGGAAGTACAGTGCACTGATTTGGTGCAGATAAGAGAAAAAACACACAGAAGGCTATGACAAATTATCTACCAAGCTGTCACCTGCTGTTTGCCTACGGTGCTTTTTTCTCTTTTGCTTTAAACCTAAAGATCTTCAACTCCTCGATTACAGAGAGAAAAAGTAAAATAAAGTAAAAATCACACTCTCCAAACACATTCTCCAGCCTATGGCTGCCTTCTGAGGTTGGTGAGGCCTCATCAGTGTTGCTGGTGAAGGGCAGATCGAAAGTCCTCAGGTTCACTTGGAGCTTTGGTCCTTTTTCAGTGCCTTTCCAAAGTTAAATTGTACAAATGTGCCAAAATGGCAATTCCACTGGTCCATGTTGCACAGCGTTACTGCTGTTTCATTCAAGCTGCTTTCTAGAACCACAGGGACATGCTGGGGAGAGTAACTGCCCTGAGCAATCAACAAGCAGCTTGCCCGTGTTGGGAACATAAGGCAATGTCGTAGGGTTGCCCAAGATCTTCCATAGCTTTAATGTATATCCTGCAAACTGGCCTCACCATGTCATCACCATCTGTAACTGGCCGGCACTTTTTGCCCTGTTCTTTCAAAGTCAGATGGGAGTTTTGCCTGATTAAGGATGTTATGGCGAGGCACGATGTCTTTACGGCTCTAAGTGATGACGACAAATGCTAACTCACTGGCTGTGCCCTATGCATGGTTCCTAACAGCAAACTGTAGTTTCATGTCAGCTTCTTAGAGTTATAAGCTGAACCCCCATGGACAACAAAATATTGGGTGTTGATCTGGTTGAAAAAATGTAGTCGTGTTTGCAAGAGACGGTGGCGGTTAAACCCCAGCTATTTCCAAGTACGGTAAGGAGTTGGCCATGTTGTCAGATCTTCTCATTGCTGCTTTTGCAAAGAAGGACTTACGCGCTCATTGCTAAGTTGGGGGAAAAGCTGCCGAGAGTTTTACCTTGCTAATTTTACTTTTTAATAATCCTTTATTCAGCTATCAAAGGATTTTCACCCCAGCATAAGATCACTAGCTTCGAAGAGGCCAAAGGCTTAGATCGAATTAATGAGCGAATGCCTCCGCGCAGAGACGTGCCATCCGATGCCAACCTTAACTCCATCAACAAGGCAATCTCCACAGAGACTAATGGCACGGACAGCAACGGCAGTAATAGCAGCAATATTCAGTGACCACTGACTGGGAGGGGGGTTGAGCTGCAGGGCGCGATGGGGTTGCTGCACATCAGCAGTGGGATGTTCTTGCCTCTGATAATAGCTTACTTGCTCTGGGGGCCAGGTGTTGGATTCAGTTTACAAAAATCATCTACGAAGAGATCGTCAACTTTAATTTGGTGGGGGGGGGGGGGGGGGGAGAGACACCTCCTTTGGATATGCCTTTAAAATGCTTGTAGACAAATGAAAGCTCATGCTGGTATATATTGCGAAGTTAGGGGAATGAACATGTTTTCCTACTGCATCGGGAACGTCTAGGTATGTTACTGAACGGCCTTTTATTATGTTACTGGACATGAAAACTTTGTTTAATTTCTTACTAACTGTTGTACGTTTACAGTCGCAGCACTAAACATGGACAACATCGAAACATTTTTAACAAAATGTACAAACTAAATAAGGACTATTTATTGATAATGTTTTGCTACTCTTGTCAGACAATGGCTATGAAATAAATTAGGCAGTCTTTAAAAATATAGAGGGGGAAAAAAAGAAAAAAAAAAAAAAGAGGGTTGGAAATTTGTTTAAAATGCCAAAAAAAAAAAAAGAGAGAGAGAGCGTGAGAGCGAGCGAGCGTCAGTTTAATTTTGTACAGATTATGCTTACCTCAGGTTTCTTTAGTGTGCTTCAATGCCCTTCTTTAAATATAACACTTATCTTACTAATTTGGCAGCAATTATCCTTTTCTTTATTTCAAAACAAAAAAAAAACTGGAATAATGATAACATTTATCTTTTTTTGCTGTTTATATTTAGGGGGGTTTGGTTTGGGGGTTTTTCTGGGTTTTTTTGGTAAATCAAGTCTTGGTTGTGGCTTGCTGAATTTAAATATTTATGAGTGGTGCATTTTTAAGTATAGTGAACAAGACACCATATTAAGTGCAGTGAAAAGCATCTATATTCTGTAAAAATCTGCCTATGCATGTTTTTTAAGAAAAAATGGCTGTATAGGCCTGTATGGGACTGTAATGCGCTTAGTGGTCTGACTTATACTGGAAATGTATGTATACTGGCGTACTTTATATTCTCTAAAAAAAAAAAATGCTTAATGCCTTTGAAATTTTGTAATCAAAAAAAAAGCTTTGAAAAATCTAAGGGGAGAGTATTCTTAAAGTTTTTAACATAAGCTTGTCAGTGCACATATAGATGGGTAGCATGTTTAGCGAACCTTGTGAAATTTAAATAAGTTTGTAGTTACATGTGAAATTCTAAATGCATGATAACTGTTAATGTCATAATGGTTTAGTCATTTTGTTCTGTTCTGTCATGTGCCACAAAATGTGTAATTTTTTCACTTTTTTCCCTTTGTATATCAGTTACGGGTTTCAACTGGTTCATTCTAAAAAAAAAAAAAGAAAAAAAAAGAAGAAAAACAAGCAAAACAAAACAGTCCATTGATATTTTTTAACAATTGTATAAGTGCCCAAGTAATTCACTACAGCCTACAGCCTTGCCTTTGTAATTTGACTTCGAAATGTTGGCAATCAAAGCATGCACTTGTAACAATGAAAGAAGCATTTTATATTACTACTCAATAAAAATGTGCATGAACTTAAGCGCTCTTCCCTTTCTTGCTGGCTCAGTCACAGAAGTGCATGCAGGCACACGCGCGTGTGCGCTCGTCGCTCTTTTTTTCCTTTGGACAGCAGAAGACCATTAGCATATGAGAAGAATGACTCCTTTCATGATTCAAGGTCAGGTTTTTACTAAGAAAAAAGAAATCACTACCCGACTGTTTTAGGCTACTGAACATCTGCACGCTTCCCCCAAGGCCCGATTAGAAAGTTGAGTTTTCACTAAAATGGGTAGGATGTTTCGCCCAGCTAGAGTGCAGAAGAAAACATGTTCCCTCTGTGTGCTTCCCCTCCTCCCTTGGAGTGTTTGAAAAGGTAAATTACTGTCATTTACAATGTTTCTTTAAGGAAAAAAAAAAAAAATCGACTACATCAGATTTTAAATGCTCTCTCTTTTAGTTAGAGGTGAACTGTCAAAGCTTTGCCCTGTTCTCATTTTCTCCCTAACTGTGCTCAGCATCCTTCCACAGTCCATCATCCTGAGAAGAACTGATGGACAATGCCAAATGGTGCAACACTGTGGGTATTGCTTCAGTCCTCCTTTCAGGTAGCATTATTAAATGTTGGCTCGGTCCCTGTTTTTTTCTGTGTTTTTCCCACTTTAGCTCTTGTTAATCTTGGCAAAATGTGACAGGTGTCAAAAATTCGTTATACGAATGAGAAGGAGAATGTTGAGGAAACTGGATCCATTTTAGATTTAAATTTTGATTTCATATTGCATAGAAATACAGCACAGGGGAGAGACACTGAAAGCCTCACTATTCAGTGAAGCTGTTCAGCTGGTTAATGATCATGGTGTCTGCAAAAAACAATCGTGAAAGTTTGAGTGACCACTTTACTTGGCAGTTGGGTCCCGCATACATGCGAGATGAAGAACTGTGGGTTACCTCAGGTAAGCTTTTCTGCGGAGACGTCTGAGCTCTGTAGGCACATTGTGCAACGTAGAGCAATACTGCTGGGCAGTGCAACGTGTGCTGTCTGCTCTCATATAAGTTGGGCCCTGGCAGTTGCCCAAACCAATTTAACAGCAAGAAAGAGGTTTTTCTTCTCAGCAGTGACAGTGTGGCATAGACCTCTCAGTCGGTAGATTTAACCCCAAGGGTCCATGCTAAATCAATGGTGAGTTCACAAATGCCTGCTGCAATTGTCAAAGAGCTTACGGGTAAGTATGGGAGCCCAGGCTAAGTAATGCATTAGGAAATTTGTAAAATCTATCTGGTCAGTAAAGATATTTTTTAACTTTTTATATCTTAGGAGAATTTAAAATGTCCTGAGCATGCAGAACAGCAGTGTCCTATGTGTCCAGATACAATGGCCTGGCTCTTTTTTGGAGCAAGCCTGCTGTCCTACCATGGAGCAGGTTCTGCACTGGCTCTGAGGGATAGTGTAGGCTATACTCAAGTGTTCCTAAAAGAACAAACATACCAAAAAAATTCCAAAGGTTATCTCTTTCCAGGGTATCCCATCTTTTCCAACTGTCCTTCATTTTTCCTGCTGCGGAAGGAACTGCAAATGAATTTGAAGAAAAACCCTGGTGCCACTGAAGGCTGAATTTTGGATTTCATGGCCTCACTCAGTGATGTGCCACGCGGTTGGAATATGTCTCACAGTACAGGTTTCTTTCTTCTTACCAAATACGTTACTTTTATGCCAAAAATATCACTGATGCCTACATCAGGATTTACTGCATTTTTTAACCACTTTATTCTCGCTGTGTGAACTAGTATAGTGGGTGCATGTATTATTTTCTACACTATCATAATTTTCCTTTTCAACAACTATTAAACATGAAGAGTATTAACTCATAGCATACATTTTCTGAAGAATACTGCATTCCAATTTTTTCCAGAGTTTCCCCCAAAACTGTGGTAGGTTTAACCCTCCTTGAGCTTATGCCAGAATTGCCAACTGTCAGGTGCAGATATAAGTTCCTTCAGCATTTTCCTTGACACTCTCTTTTATTGCCAGAGAATCGTCTGGAGCCTCTAGAGGAGTTTGGGTATAATTTGGCTTTCTCCTGAGAACCTAGCCAGCAAAATTGAGGTCAAAAAGGAGGGCTAAGAACAGTTGCTGAACGATGCTGCTTGTTAGCACAGACTTATCTCTATCCTCTCTTACTTCAATTTAGGATTTTAGTGAAACAGTGGAATCCAAAGTGTAAAAAAATGAAAATTTAGGGACACTTTCTGGGTTCAAACTGAATTTACAATTTTAGTCCTTGGAAATAAATTTCTCCTTTTTTTTTTTTCAAGATACTGTTGCTCAGATTAGTCAGATCCATGAATCTTCCCACTTCTTTCACAAAGAGAGGGATGTGAGAATCGGCTGTTTCGAATGTTAAAAATCCACAAGCACCAAAGCAGCCATTTGGAAAACAGTCTGCAGATCACTTTCTTGGTTGCTTTTGGGAGGATGTTTGGTTCTGCTAAAAATGGCCAGTTTTGGCGTGCAAAAGGCTGAACTTTCTGGTTCTTCAACGATTTAGGAAAAAAAATTACCCAAGTTCACGTGTTCGTATGTGTATATTCATACGTATCTGTATGTGCAGACACAGAGGACTTGCAGCCACCTTCGTGTGGGTCACAAAAAGGAGGAGTTGATGGAGCTAGAGGTAGGGGATTATTTTTTTTGTCTTGTTGAACTGACTTTGTGCTATCAAGCCTAGTAAGCGTTCTAAAACGTATGTTTTATGAGGCTTTGATTTTTATCATTTACTTTTTTTTGAATAATTCGAGGACAGTTCCAGTTTTATATGCGCCACTATGTTTCATCAAGCTGACACATAGCTGTGTGCTCTGGGCAGTATTCTGCCGCGGCACACGACTGCGAAGGGAAGGGCTGCCTCGGCTCTGTCATCGTTGTCAAAAGCTGATTCTAGGTAAAGTAACTTGGCAAAGAACATGCTAAAGGATTGATTCTGATGCCAGCGGGAAGTCTGCGGGCATGGTGGTAGACATGACACTGTCTGCTTCTTTGGGGAGTCCACTGGTGTCCATCACTAGCTTCTCTGAGGTTCACCAAAGTCCCCTCGCCCCTTTGAGCAGAGCCTTGCGTGGTCATTTGCTGGAAGTTTGGGTTTGGGCACCCAATTAGGCAGTTTTTACAGCAGCAAGACTGAAGGAAGAGGTGGTTGTTTCATACTTCAGCTGTTATATCCCTGAGGCGGTTGATGTAGACAGCCACGGTGTGATCGAGCAAGCCCGTTTCTCTCAACATCTTGGTATTTGATAGTCTCTTTTGATTAAAATGAGTAGTTGAACACTGCGACGTGGACTAATTTCACAGTGGTTTAGTTCAGAGGAGCCTGTTAGGTAACAGAATCAAGACTCGCTGAAGCTGGCAGTCACTGTTGAGATTGGCTCCTCCAACCCCAACTGCTTACGCAGGGTCAGCTGGAGCAGGTTGCTTAGGGCTGTGTCCAGTCAGGTTTTGAGTATCTGCAAGGATGGAGTCTCCACTACCTCTCTGGGCAACCTGTGCCAGTCCTTGACAGCTCTTACAGTAGAAAAAGGATTTTCTTACATGTAAAAATTTCCCATATTTCAGTGTGTCCACTGCCTCTTGCCCTGTCAGTGGGCCTCACTGGGAAGGGCTTGGCTTCATCTTTTTTACTCCCCCCTTCAAGTATTTATACACCTTTTCTCCAGGCTGAGCAGTGCCAGTTCTCTCCATCTCTCGTCACAGGTCAGGTGTTCCAGTCCCTTAATCATCTTCATGGTTCGTTGCTGAACTCACTCCAGTTAAGTCCATGTCTGTCTTTTGCTGCGAAGCCCAGACCTGCACATTCACATCTCAAGTGTGTCTCACGAGTGGTGAGTAGAGGTGGGGGAAAAGTTTAATTACCTGCCCTGCTTTCTTGTTTATATCATTAAATCTCTACAACATACAATGATTGCAGTAATTTAAGATAAGTGAAGACACTTCTGGCCTTCTAAGTCAAAGAGATGGGAGTCATACCTCAGAAAACAGAAGAAGCAGAGGTACTTTGCAGTCGCAGAGCTGCGATGTAGTAAGAAACAAATCCAAGAAGGTAAGATAAAATGAATGCTTCACCAGTCTGAGGGGACAGTGAAAGACTGGAATAGTATTTATTGCCAAGTTTGGTAATAAATTTGATCAACAAGTTATCCAGATAGGTATCAACCGCAAGAGAGAGGAACCTTTTCACACTGTCCTGTACTGTGTCCCACCTACTGTTGAAGGCAAAGAAGTCATCAAAATATCTGGCCTATCTGGGAGAAGTAGTCCCTTCCTGGATTCAGCAGGCAAGTGGTGGAAGCCCCAAAGTATGTGATTTGTACACAGTCATTATTGTAGTACAGACCTGCACATTATCAGGGCATCACATGAATGAAAGATCTTGTACCTCCCAAAGGAGGGAGAAGTAACCTTCTGAGAAGGCTGCCCAAGGAGAAGGTAATTTGTTTATCTGTCACTTGGTGTTTCATTGGTTTCAGTACATATTTAATAAGCTTTTTACTTGGACTGCATTCTTCTAAGACAAGAAGAAAGTGCACTCTGAAGGGAATATGAGGCTGACACTGCAACTGGACTTAAACGAGGCTGCAGAGCTGATGTTTAGGCAAAAATCAGAAAACCCTGCAGGCATGGACCAGAGAAAGAAAAGGAATGAGGAGCAGGGCTGGCAGGAGAGCTTGAGGTATTTATTCTTTCCTTTCTCAAGATAGATGGGAGAAGAGGCGGTAGTGGCAGTGCTGGAGGAGACATGAGCTCTTAGCTGCAAGACTGAGATGACGAGGTACAGAAGCTATACAATGTACCTTGGCTTTGGGTAGGCAATAACAAAATCTATTTAGGCTGATAAGATTCATCTCAGACTAGATGTGCACTTAAAGGTGATGATAGAGTTCAGTCTGTGGCCTGAAGGCAGTCATGCACAAAAGGAAAGTAGCAACTGGCATGGGAAATAAAGTTTTGGAGGGCAGACCTGTGCTAAGGAGAAGGCTGAGGCTTACAGCCCAAACAGGAGAAAGCAGAGATGGCAGGGTTGAATGCCATATTGCGTGCTGCAGAGCTGGATCAGTTCAGCTTAATGCAAGAATGCCTGTAACTAAGGGGTTTGAACCTCATGCAGGGAGTTGCTATGTAGAAAGCTAGGATGACTAGCCAAACCTCCATCTCAGCAGGGTAAATTATGAGGGCCTTAAACCACACTTAAACTGGTAAGCGGGGGGAAACAAAACAGGTAATGGACACCTCAAACAAACAGAGAAAAATAAAAAGCTAACAAGGAATGGAAAAATGATGTGTCAGCCAAGTGAGTTGGGGATGGCCAGTAAAGTCTAGGAACACAGTGAGAATCAGCACGAGTCCAGCTAAGTTGTCCTCGCTCATCATGCTCAAAAAGCAGCAGAAAACTTTTCCAGACTAGGAAGAGCAAGGTATAAATAAGTGGGAAATGATGCAATGAGGATAAGGGAGAGATTTAAAGTAGTTACGTTGGCTAAAGAACCATGGAAGAAAAGCCAAGAATGAGATTTAGGGTCTGGAAACAAGAACTACAGGAATTGAGACAGAAGCAAGTTCAGAGTTTAATGCATTTATTCCAGAAAATGCAATCATTTCTTTCCTACAGTCACAACAGAAAATACCACATTGGCTTACTCAACAAATAGCAACGCTGTTTAACAGCTCTCTGAATGGGTGGTATATTTTGAAAATACACTTGGAGAGTATTAAAGTACAAAAGTATATATAAATAAGGAGCAACCGCAGGACCACTGGCCTGAGTGTAATCATATGCAAAGATTTAAAGTAAATCTTGAAGGAACCGCTGACCAAAATGTGTGTGAGGTGCTGTTTGCTACAGTGCTGTGGGGCAGATAGAAATAAATTATGGGTTTCAGGAATCTGTACATGAAAGTTTAGGTGGAGAGGAGCCAGCTAAAGGGAAGATCACAGCTGTTGGTGTTGGGAGAAGAAGTTCTGGGTGGTGAAAAGTTTCCTCGGAGGTAGCAGATAGAAATGCAGCCAAGCATGAAATGCTGGTGGTATCATAAGTTGTTCCCCCCTTCCCTTGTGCATCCATCTCTTTGTGCACCCTCACCAGCTTTCAGTGGGAGACTAGGATTGCTGAGGGCTGATCAGGATTGCTACAGGGGATCGCCACTGAAGGAAGCTCCCTTTCACACCTTTCTCTTCCTGTTCCTTTCCTCTCCTCTTTCTTCCCCTCTTATCCCTTTTCCTTTTCTCTCTGTAGTTCCTTTGCTTTGTTGCAGCCAGTTTTGCCACTCTTGCCTTTTCCTAGATTCCCTGGGGCACTGCCAGCTGTTGGACAGGTGAACACTGCTGCCAGCCCTCGCTTGCAGCACCCATCTCCTTGCGTGGAAAAGGCAGGGACCAGCAGAGTGCCCACTGCATCCTGGCTGCACCAGGATCCCACCACCATGTGACTTTGGGGTTGTCTTCACCTCAGTTGCCCATGTGGCTGCCGTTACCTCCACTGCACCTGGACTTAGGTGCTGGTGTGTCCAGGCAGCTGCTACTCACAAAAACAAACAAAATAAACCCCAAACAAACATACAAAATAACACCACAGAATAAAACTTATCACCAGCAAGTCCTTAGCTTAAGCTTTTAATAGGAAAAAAACTTAGGAGCGTTCTTTGGGAATAGGCAGTGTTAGGAAAACACTGATATTTGTGGGGAGAGGCTGACTTGGCAGGATGAGACAATTATATTTTTCTTTTAGGAGATGAAGAAATAATATTGGTACCAAAAGTTTTTACATATGTAGTGAGAAGCACCGATGTTGCCACAGAAGTAATTTGGCATCAGTAAATGATAGCACTGACCCTTCCTGAGGAGCTGGTGGGCAAAAGCAGCAGAGGGGATTAGCTCTGGATGGGAGGAGAAGGGGAGATTCTCCTGGTCTTTTCCATCTCTGTGTGGCTATTTTAGTTACAGTGGAGAAACAAAAATAATGGTTCGTTTTGCCTTTGCTACCTTCCAGCAAAGAGTTTCTCTTGGCCCTTTCACCTCTACAGGTTTTTCTCATAAGGAGTGATTCATGCGTGTGCTTTCGTATGGAAATAGATTTGCGAGACTTGCCAAACAACGCACCTCTTAAAAGCACAGCTGGGTGCTGACACGGCAGTGTTTCCCTCAGTCCAGAAAGTTGAATCCAGAAATAACCTCCCGTCTCCAACAGCTCGATGACTCACACAGACTTTGGGGAGGGTGCAGGGATTCCCGTCCCCAGAAAGCCCCGCTGCTGCCGGGGGAGCCTGGGGAGGGCTCAGCTGCTGGGGAAGCAGCGCTGAGCTGTCAGAGTCTGCGTGAAGAGATGCTGTCAGGACAAGGGGCAATGGATGCAAGCTAGAGCACAGGGAGTTCCACCTCAACATGAGGAAGAGCTTCTTTACTGTAAGGGTGGCAGAGCCCTGAGACAGGCTCCGCGGAGAGTTTGTGGAGTCTCCTTCTCTGGAGACTTTCAAGACCCGTCTGGATGCGTTGCTGTGTGCCCTGCCCTAGATTCTGTGGTCTTGCTCTGGCAGGGGGGTTGGACTCAATGATCTCCAGAGGTCCCTTCCAAGCCCTACCATTCTGTGGTTCTGTCTGGCCCCTGAGTCAGAGCAAATGTCTTCTGTGGGGGCCAAGAGTTAGAGGAGATGGACAAGGAGGGATTGGGGCAGGGACCAGAGGACAGAGTCTGAAGCACTGTTGGCGGGGCTGCCAACTCTCTTTCTCCCCCAAAGCTAGAGGAAAATGCCCTAGCTGTGCCCACAGAGCAGGCTTGCAGTGTCCATGGATAAGGCTTGTTTCCCAGGCCTGGGAATAGCTGGGGCACAAGGCTGTTAAACTCTCTGTCAGAAACACTGTACAAGAGCTGCTCAGCCCTCCCAAAGGCGTGTAAAAGCAGGTGTGCCCGGCTCAGGCTCCCTGGGGGTGCGTGCCTTCAGCTTCCCAAAGGGGAAAGCAGGAATGAGGTCTGTGATCATGGTCTTGACTCACATAGCTTCCTGGCCACTGTTTCCCACAGCGTCTGGGCTGGTGGCACCTAAATTATGTGTTTTCTGTTAAACTATCTAAGCCATCACGTGGCTTGTACAAAACTCAAGGGAGTTTACCCTCAGGAATGAGTAGCTCTGTGGCGGTCTTCCATAGTAAGCTAAAATCACGCTATAAGATCTACAGTAAGTTATTCTGACTGTTAAGATATAGATAGCCATTAAGATTAAAGATATCCATGCGGGAGTTACAGAGCGCACAGTTACGCTGCACTGCCTGGGATTTTTTGCTGGACTGGTATTTGGCATCTTTGCTCTTGTGCCCATCCAAGAGTACGAGGATTTAGGTTAAACTGTTTAAATACTTTATCTTTTTCTTCTTCCTGTGGATTGTGCTTTTATTGTTGCTTTCAAACACAGTTAACCCAACTTAACCTTTATATTTAGTGTGTTGAAATTACTCCTAGCTCCTCACAGCTTCATCAGGAGTGTGAATGTAGCGTCAGCACAGGCTTTGCCTGCAAGGGGAGAAGGGGCGAGAGAGGTAGGTTAACTAAAATAGGTGTTTTCAAAAGACAGTAATACCTTTTTTTCAGCATTTTAGATTGGACCTGCCTTGTTGCCCTACAAGCATCAAGAGACAAGATAGAAAAGTGGGATGCTGCCATGTCTGCTTTTTATCCCTCTCCCTGTGTCCACATGTCTAATGTGGCCCTACCTCTGGGTTTCTTCGCTGCCTTTTCCTAGAAAGACAAAGGACTTTCTACCTCCTGTCTGGGAAAGCTAAAGCACAGAGGGGACCCAGCAGTGCCTTAAAAGCAGCAGGGAGAGCCTCTCAGCCCATCCCCGCTGTTGGCACCAGTGGATGCAAACCTCATGGCACCAGGTTTGTGGAGACCGACCAGGACCAGGAGGGATAGTTGCGACTTACTAAGCCAGAATTTCTCAAGATCTAGGGCACAGCCCAACAAACAACATGTTTCAGCTGAAAAGTGCGTGCCTGGGTAATATTGTTGTTATTTTTCTTGCTGTTCCTGGCCTGGCAGCCTTGCCTCCACTTCCTCCAGCTGAAGCAAGGTGCTGCAGATGACTCTGTGTAAGTGGGGATGTGCTGTGGAGGAACCAGCAACTGGACCAGGGTCTTGCCAGCTCATAGCACATATTTGCAGAGAACCTGGAACTGCAGGATCCTGGCAGGGCTGCCCAGTCAGTCACTGGGATTTACATCAGGCTGATGAGAGCATATTTATTACGGTGAAAATATTCTACGCAGTTCAGCACGCTTTGCCAAAGCATTCTTAGGAGAAGAGAGTGACACAGCCTGGAGCAGCAGGACAAAGGGATATCTAGGCCATTTAGAGCTGGTAAGGAGTTTTAGATAATATTATTAACTGTGTAATGCTTTTTTAGTGAAGCTCGCGGAGGAAAGCCTTTGTATCTAATGGAATAAATGTCATTATTTCCTGGCTCAGAAATATTTCCAGTCTCCTGTGGTATCACATGTGCTGGAGAGGTCTTGGATATTGCCTGTTTGCAAGGGCAGTGAAAGGCCAAGGCTGGGGGAGTGGAGGGAAAAGAGAGAGGAATGGGAGAAAGAAGGATTTTAATAGCAGAAAACCCTTTTTTTTTTCCAAAACTCCTTTTTATTTTTCTTCTTTTTATTACCAAGATTAATTAAGGGTAAAAATCCCTGGAACATGGATCATTTGAAAGAGATCAGCTGGGAACAAAGCTTTAGCAAAATTGTCAAAAGACTGAACACATCATTTATCTCTGCGCCGCAGCTGAGGTGCAATGAAAAATATGTTCTGCTGAGCACTGAAAATTAAGTTATGCTCATGCGAGCATTTGCATGTTGTTAGAAGAAAACTCTGGGGGGTTGTAATTGGCTTGGGTACTAAACTCTCTGGGACTGCTGTTGCATGGTGGGCTTGCCCAGCTATAGGCAGGCTGCTGCTGCACCAGTGGGTCGCGGTGGATGCACCTGTAACAGCTGCCGGGGACCATGGGGTGCGATGGCTTGAAAATTGCAGATGAGCAGCTCAGCGGGAAGCTGCGTGCTGCTGTTGGACATAGAGCTGACAACACGCCTTGCTGCTTTCCCCAGGGAGCTTTCCTGCCTTCCCTCCTTTCTTGCAGGCTCCCTGGCAGGATGCAAGTCCTCCTCAATGCAAGGAAAACCAGGGGGAAAAACTGCATTTGAAGTACATGTGACTTCTCGTTCCATCTTGTAAGACCAGTTGATATTACACAGTGTGGCACTAACACTCAGGAGTGCGGGGAATAATTTATTGAAGCGATATAGTCATGCTTCAAATTTAGCCCTGCTCTTTTCCACCTCTTCTTGAAATCTCCTGCTGGTGCCTCAGCCTCACAGGCTACCACTGAGGACCTTGTCCTCTTTGAAAACTGCCATCATCCCTAGGGATGGTTTGTAGCTTCACGGCTGCCTGCCACCTCCTGCAGCCCTTTCGCTCCTGGAAAGCTGCAGTTTTGCAGAGTGCAGCTCAGAACAACAGAGGCTTGCAAAGTGCGTCCTTCAAGGGGGTCTCTGCGAACACCTTACCTGAACTGAATTGCACCTCCTGGGAAGAAGGAGAGAGTGGTAATGGCTTTCTTCTCCTCCATTTCCATCCCAGGCAGTTCATTCAAATGCCCAGCAAAAATATTCAGAAAGGCCAAACTATTTATGCTCGTAGCCATGAATTGTCCTGTGTGGCAAGCAGTAATGCAGCCCCTTGGCAAGGAGCTCGAGGACTGGAGGAAAGCCAGCGTCACTCTAGCCTTCAGAAAGGGCAAGGAGGAGGACCCAGGAAATTACAGGCCAGGCAGCCTCACCTCCATCCCTGGTAAGATGATGGAACAGCTCATTCTGGAGGTCATCTCTAAACATGTGGTGGAAAAGAAGGTTATCAGAAGTAATCAACATGGATTCACCAGGGTGAAATCATGCTTAACCAACATAATAGTCTTCTATGGTGGTGGTGTGACTAGCTGGGTGGATGAGGGAAGAGTAGTGGATGTTGTGAACCTCTGTTTCAGCAAGGCTTTTGACACTGTCTCCCATAACATCCTGGCAGGTAAACTCAGGAAGTGTGGGTTAGATGAGTGAACAGTAGATTGAGAACTGGCTGAACGACAACTCAGAGGGTTGTGCTCAGTGGTACAGAGTCTAGTCAGAGGCCTGTGGCTACTGGAGCTCCTCAGAGGTCAGTGCTGAGTCCAGTCTTGTTCGACATATTCATCAATGACCTGGATGAAGGGACAGAATGAGCCCTCAGCACGTTTGCTGATGATGCCAAACTGGGAGGAGCGGCTGAGACATCAGAAGGCTCTGCTGCCATTCAGCGAGACCTGGGCAGGCTGGAGAGTTGGGCAGAGAGGAACCCAATCAAGTTCAATAAGGGCAAGTGTAGGGTCCTGCACCTGGGGAAGAATAACCCCATGCACCAGTACAGGTTAGGGGCTGACCTGCTGGAAAGCAGCTCCATGGAGAAGGATATGGGAGTTCTGGTGGATAACAAGGTAACCATGAGCCAGCAAAGTGCTCTTGTGGCCAAGAAGGCCAATGGCATCCTGGGGTGCATTAAGAACAGTGTGGCCAGCAGGTCTAGGGAGGTTCTCTTCCCCCTCTACTCTGCCCTAGTGAAGCTACATCTGAGTACTGTGTCCAGTTTGGGGCTCCTCAATTCAAGAAAGACACAGAGCTACTGGAGAGAATGGAGGGCTCAAAAGATGGTTAGGGGGCTGGAGCACCTCTGTTACAAGGAAAGGCTGAGAAACCTGGGTCTGTTTAGCCTGGAGAAGTCTGAGAGCAGATTCTATCAATGTTTATAAATATCCAAAGGGAAGATGTCAAGAGGATGGAGCCAGTCACTTTTCAGTGGTGCCGAGTGATAGGACAAGGGGCAATAGACACAAACCGGAACATAGGAAGTTCCACCTGGAACATGAGGAAAAACTTCTTTACTATGAGTGTGACAGAGCACTGGCACAGGCTGCCCAGAGAGGTTGTGGAGTCTCCTTCTCTGGAGACTTTCAAAACCCACCTGGACGTGTTCCTGTGTGGCCTGCCCTGGGTGACCCTGCTTTGGCAGGGGGTTGGGCTTGATGATCCCCAGAGGTCCCTTCCGACTCCTGCCATTCTTTGATTCCATGAGGTGTCATCGCCTTCCTCCATGGGCAGGTTTGCAGCACCCGCGCTCGGTATGTGTAAGCAAACCTGTTGCCATGGTGACAGTGGGGGTCTCTAAATATGGCCTGTGATGCCCAAAATCACATGGATGTTAAACACTCAGGTGCACACAGGGTCCCTGCCCACGCTAGAAACCTGCTCTTGGAGCTCACCAGAAGAAAAAGCATTTGCACTGGTGGGTGAACCCATTGAACCAGTGACAGGGTTAATGACAGGTTGCTGATTTCTGTCTTCCACAGCGCCCCAGGTGCTCCCCAGGACACTCCAACTGGCTCTGGGACCCTGCACTGCAAGTGATAGGAGTTTGGACTTTATTTGTCTTACAAGTGCAAGGAGGAATTTGCAGCATTTTTTGCTTGACTTGGCTGGGTTCCCTCTGACTTAAAGTGGTGGTGTTCCAATGCTTATCTGTTCTGGGTTGAATGGAGGTAGGGCGAGATTACACCCGATACAATGTTCTGTCTTGTAATTACAGGCAACAGCCCCAGACAGCCTCCTGGGTTTAGTGCACGAATCTATTAAAGAGTCAGGCAGGGGAGTACAACAGGTTAAGGAAACCTTTGTATGCCAGACCTTTGCCTGCACCTTTCAGTGAGAGCCGTGGTGCGAAATGTAGCGATGTGTGTGTGAAGCTGCAGTGCTTGCTGTTTGTGCCTCCATCAGTCTGTGTGACATCGTGTCCTGCTGAGGAGAGACCGGAGATTCACACGCCAGCCACTCCACAGTCCCCATGATGCTTGTCCCTCCCAAGCACAGGGGTGGCATTTGCTGGCAGGAGGTGAGAGGTTTTTTGTGCCAACCGCCCCTCCACACGTCCCCCGTGCTGAGCTGAGGGGCGTTGGAGCAGTAGGAGGTGAGGCTGCAATGCCTCCAGCTCCCTGCAGCGGCATTGGGCTTTTCCAGCTCCGGTCCTGGTGATGCTGTGCTGGGGAGAGCCACGGTGAGGACCGTGCACCCACTCTGCTCCGTTGGGTGTGCTCCAGCGCTCCTAATGAGATGTTGGTTTCAATTAGAACTAGGAGAACAACCAAGATCTTTTGTTCCTAATGCTTTAAATCATAAAGAAAGAAAACCGTTATTCTGGGCTGGTTGGTGACACCCTTCTCAGTGAAGGCAGCTCCTGGGCTCCCTCACAACTGATTTCAGTGTGAGGCTCCCCGCAGCGTGTCTGGCCCCCACTGGCAAAAAGCTCCCCTCGGGTTTCAGAGCTGGCAAGGCAGCTCAGTGGGAGCCACTTGCACATCTTTGCAACTGTGGGAGATGTACGTGGGATGAGACAGAGCTGGGAGCACAGAGGGAGAGGACGCGAGGTGGGAGATCCCGTCAGTTTTGCAGCAGGAGTGGGAGGAGAAGGGAATGCAGCAGAGGTCACAGCTCCTGCTCAACCTGGCTCCCAGTGCTTCCCAGCCTCTCAGAAGCAGCTGAAACCTTCCTAATACCAGATTTCCTGAAAAAAAGAACAAGTAGCTCGTATTTGAGGTATGGGGCATGGGGAGAAAAAAACATCAGGGAGTGAGAAATACAATGCTGCAAAACTTTCAGAAGCTGTTGCAGCTGCTACCTAAACCTAGGAACAAAGAGCGGGAGAAAGAAAGCCGGTGGGGCAGCCCTACAACAGGCAGCTGCTCGCTGGAAAAGTGGGGAGAGGAAAAGGGAGTCAGACATGCCAAATTTGCAAATGAAAAAACACCTGTGAATAGAAAGAGTTCAGCAACAGGAATTCTGCAGAAGGTATAAGACCATCAGGGATGTCCTCCCTCAGCAAGGCTCTCTGCACTGGGTCTGGACTCCAGGTCAATCCAAGGTACACAGGCAAGCGTGGGGTACGTGGGACTGTGGCTGAGCTGTAGCTAGTGGCATCCAAGGGGGCAGAGAGGAATTTAGTGGGAGGAAGGGAGGCTGGAGGGTGGGAACCACACATCCCCCTGGTTTCCATTTCACAATAGAGGCGAGGAGGTTTCTTCTGGAGCTTGGAGGTGGTTGTGCTTTATAAACTACTGAGTGAAATGTGAAAAATAAAATTGTTCCCAGTCCTACACCCTCGGAATGATTTATGTTGGTATTTAATGCTGCTTGTGTTTCCCTACCCACTGTGTTCTGGTTTTCTCTGTGCTTTTGTAATTGGTGGGAAAGCAGTGTACTGCTAATTACAACCCAGGGCTGCCTGGACTCAGAGCTGCAGAGGCAAGTGAAGAAAAATAAAAAGTCCCATCATCACCGTAAATCTGGGTCCCGCTCTTTGCAAAGCCCACCAGCGTGTTTCCAGGGAGACTGCAAGATACTGGTAGCGATTCGTTGGGGCCTTGGCTGGCGCAGGGTTTGGCTACTGGCAGTGCTTGCTCTCTGCCATTCACACCACTGACATGAGTCAAAATCTGCAGGTGTTGGGGGCCTCACTGCCATGCATTTTGGGGGGACGTCTGCGTAGCTGAGGTGGCACATCCACCCCAGTCTCATTTGGGCAAAAGGAAGTTTTGGGAGCTGTTGCTGGCTGCAGAGCAGGACAGGGAGCTGCTGCTGTGATGCCCAGGGAAGCACGGCATGGTGCGTAGTGTATGCACCAGCAGAGGTATTTGCTTTTATGATGACCGTGTCTTACGAGCTCATTTTGAAACTTCCAGGCTCTCTTTGTTCACGTGCTGATGGATTGCAGTTATATCCTTCATTAAAAACAAAGGCACCTGGGTTGCCTGTAGGTGAGGGGGACAGACCTTGATAACAGACAGGGGCATGAGGAGTGGGGAAGTGATGGCAGATGTGTGGGATCCTCCTTTTGCATCCTCACCTTGGCTGGAGGGGCTGGCAGGAGGGAGCTGGCAGCAGATGAAAGCAGGGGCTGGTGCCGCTTCCGTGGTTCCTACTGCCAGTCGATTAATTAATAAAACTTCCTGGCCTCTTATCTGATCCACCATTTCTGTCAGTTTAGGCTCTCTGCAGCAAGTCATCCGTGGCTGCTTTTATTCACTTTTATTTCTGGCTGAATATTCCTCAGCAGGCTGCCTCAGCTCAGCGAAAAATCGTGCAAACAAAACAGGGCCGTGGGGGTTTCCCCTGCTCAGTGCTCTCGCTTGCAAATTTGACTGGCTAAGATCTTCACGTCATCTCCTTGAGCCCATCATCCTGGCATGGCTTAAAGCAGTCACATGGGGACCTGCTGCTGGCAGGTTTTCTGCTCCTGAGGTGGGATTTGTTTGTTTGTTTGTTTGAGGTTTGGGGTGGTTTGTGGGGTTTTTGTGGGGTTTTTGGTTTTGTTTTTGTGGGGGGGTTT
>WEIS01082786.1:21691-38878 GCA_013389965.1 Todus mexicanus
CCTCTTTTCCTATTGCCCAGCAGTGCAGTGCAGGCAAGGTTGCACTCACTTCAGCTATGCCAGTATGGGATCTGATCTGAAGGGTCTCCATCCATTCACAGGCACTGCAAACCAAACATCTCTTCTCCTGCTACCTTCATCCTCTCCCCAGACTCTCTCTCTTCATCGTCCTCCTGTTTCTGATCATCTGGTCGCACAAGTATTGCCAGGCAGGACAGACCATACACACATATCCAGCAGTTCCTCAGTTTACAAAGAATTACTATGATGTAAAAGAAAAAAAAAAATAATAATCTTTGCCTTGAAACCTGCAGATTTGTATTCTAGGGCATACGAAGAAACTCAGGATTTAGCTAAATTGAGTGAGGGAAAAAAAAAGGGGGGGGGGTGTGTGAAAAACCCTGCTGCAAGCAGTATTAGCTGCCAACACCATAATCGTGTAAACCTGGAAATCCCTTGCTCAGCTGAACCTCGCACATTGGTATAGCATCTTAAGTGAATTAGCTGGCATTGGAAAGCTAGCTCTTCTTCTAAGTAATAAACCAAACATTATTTTTTTTCAAGTCAGCCTGACAGTTTTCTTTGAAATCTGCAAATACATTACTTATGTTAACCAGCTGTGTCACATGGATCAGCGTTGTAGCTTTCTGATGGGGAATTAGAGAAGGTAGCATCTATAAAACAGTACCATTCGTGTGGATTATAACATACTGTCTCTAATGCAGAAATAGATCAGCTATGAAGTGCTAATTTAAAAAGCTTTATCCCTGTAATTTATGGATGTGTTTATATTACATAGTAAATTGTTTTGTTATTTTGCGGCTTTTCTTGGTGTTGTTTGGCATTTATTTTTCCGTGTTAGCCATCTATGTATAGAAAGGTTATTCAGCTGCACGCCCAAAAGCTAAGATGCTGGTGCGTGACATGGGTGGGACTGCCTGATCTGTGCTTTGGGATGATTCCGGTTGGGCTTGGGTGCATTCATAAATGTTAAGACGGGGTCAAAAAAAAGGAGTCATGGCAGAGTGATCATTGTGTTTACCAAAGGAAAGGTATTTGCTGTTCTTGTTCTTCCAAGTCTTTTTAGGATGCAGTAGATGCAGAGTGAGGCTGTTTTGTTAGCGTGACTTTTCTTAAGGGACATACTTCTAACCACCCAGCCCTTTTGTAGTCTCAGGTGCTTTCTACAATCACTGGGGTGTTCAAATTGGGCAGTGACAAACTTGCTTAAACTACCTTCTCTTGTCTGAGACTCATGAAACCCTGAAACAGGCCTTTGTGACAGATATTGCTGCTGGTTTGATTCCCCTTTTCTGTCTGGTAGGAGAAACGTCCTTCAAGACATGCCCCGTCTTGGGTAACTCCATGAACACATCTCTCATGACTGCATGTCTTGAACCACACCACTGAAGAAGGAGACACAGAAGAAAAATATCAAAAACATCCATGGAGTGGCTCAGTTGTGCTCACTGTGTGGCTCTCTGATCTCTAATCTTTTAGTCGAGAGAAGTGACTTGGCCAGATAAAGAGGTCCTAGGGCAATGTGTGGGTAACTGGAGTTTCCTGAGCTTAGCGAGAAGGACTGGTGAGGTTGAGGTACTGAGTTCCCTTTTAAATCCTGAGATAGGAAAAGCTAGCCATGAAAGGGGAGGCCCCAGAGCAAAGCATCAGGGTAATTGTGTGAAGAGTGGTGAAAGGGAAAAGCCTGGGAAGACAGGCACCCTCTAAGGAAAGGGGCAGTGCCTGAGAAACAGCAAGACCCTGCTAAGCACCATGGTTTTTTTAATCCCCCAAAGTACATAAAATAAGGGATATGTAAAAGCAAACATCCAGGAAACACTGAAAATGTTGACATCTGTCTTCTCTAGTTTTTTTCAAGGGGTGGAAGGTAACATGGTGTGTTGTAGACCAGAGGATCCATAAGGATACCCAAGAGGATGTGGAAGATCCTGTGGAATTCTAACGAGCAACATTGAGTCTGGCAAAACTACGAGCTTATGAGGTCTTGAGGCATCTGTCCCCTCAGATAACATCATAAAAAGTAAGCACAGTTGGTGGCCATTTAACACAGCCCAGATCACAAAATTCACATATGAGAAAATCCTTTGGAGTTTTAAAGTGGTTTCCAAGCACAGATGCTGAAGATGGGCGTGTTTGCTCAACATACCAGCCAGGAACGTGAAATGGAAACAGACATTTCAGTGAGCTTCTCCACACAGGTAAGCCCCAGTGCTGTTTAATGTTACTGGAGGGATTTAGAGTATCGCTGTCACCTTTTTTGCCATTTTCCTAGCGAGAAGGAAGGAAAAGCAAGACTGTAGATACTGAGGAAGTCAGCTATCAGAGGATCCTGAGAGCACCTGTCCAGCTGTTGCTGGTGGTAAACAAAGTATCCCACTGTGTTGCAAAGGCTAGTGGAAGGAATAAGAAAATAGCATGAGTTCAGTGACAAGCAGTATTGGATACGTCTTAGCTATGTCAGGAGGGAAGTCAGTCTAGCACTGGGATCTGCCTCAGTTCCTCTAGGAAGAGGACAAAAGGTTACTTGACTTGCTACTCTAAGCCTTAAACCAAGTCATCATTCTCTTGTGTGGTGCCAGAAAAGAAAATAAGGGTAGAAGGAGTGGAGGTGCAGATCTCCCACTGGAGATCATACGTGGCCCTTTACTTTGCTAGAAGAGCTTAACGATAGCTGCTAGTAACCATGAAAGATTTAAATTTCATTCCATACCCACGTACATTGTCACCACTCAAATTAGAACAGCTATCCCACAGCGGTGTGAGAAATCACAGGTTTTTAAAAATACGTGGTAACTAAGACTATTATGAAAGTTTAACATTTTTATAACCTTGGTTTCCCAGTTCTTCAGTGGGATTGTGGTGTTGGTGATTTAAGACTGGGGGCAAGGGAAGAAGATGCATGTATCTTGGTAAGTTAATTTGGGGCTGAAGTGAGGGAATCTATCCTGTGCTATGAAAATTGTCAGCAGCTGCAGCTGAAAGAAGCAGAAACAGCTCTGCCCACTTGTCATACAACTGTCCATATGGAAACACTTATTTGGGGAGAAGTAATTGAGAACCTTAATATGCAAATCATTCCAGATTTGATTCTGAATCAAAAGGTCTTTCTCCTTCAAGATTAAAATTTTACATTAAATATTAACAAAAGAACAAAAGCAATTTCTACTGAGTGTTTATACTGCGCCTGCAAAACCACCAGGGAAGTGTTTGCAAAAGTTTGCAGTTGTGGGAGGGTGTACTTGCAGGGCAGGAGGCTCCTGGCCTTGTGGGAGGCAATCAGACCCTTGCAGGGCTGAGATTTCAGCCACAAAAATCATCCTGGCTTAGATAATTTGAAAATGAGAAATCAGTTTCCAGAACAAGGAACAAAAGAAAACTGGTTCACCTCTTAGGAGATTTGCAATTAAAACAAAGCATTTTGGGGTTGAGCTCTTTGCACCTCTGTGCGCTTGTCATTTTGCACAGAGTCAATACAGAGTTGTGTGTGTGTCAGGATTCAATCTCCTTTCCTGCTCCTCCTCCAGCTTTGACAAATATAGAATTGTAAATAATTTAAGCCTGTAAATTGTCCAAGTCAGTGGCTGCTTTTTAAGACAAAGAGTCTTTGAGTGCACTAATGTAATCCGTACAGTAGTTTGAAGTTCTGGGTTACAGATATCCAGGTATGATTTTATTTTGGGGTGTTTCTTGACACAGTAGCCTGGCTAATGGAAACAGTTTAAAAAGCATACTGCCACCTCTGCCTAGTTTTACAGATGGCTGGATCTAGATTTGGTCCACCTTCCTCTCTAGGTGCTTTTTGCTTGTAAAATGCTCCCTGTATGCGGGTGTTCCCCCAGCTCTCAGGTGCTGGAATGCTTCCCTGGATAGTCCCACCACTTTTGCCTGTCCCCTCTCCCCTTAAGCCTGTGTGTAGGCAAAAAAGGATGAGGAGCTTGAAAAATGAAGCTAAGGGCATAAAATTCCAAGCACGCCATCTGCCTAATGCCTGGAGCAAAGCCAGGCTTTTGGGTATTTAGAGCAAGGGGTGCAAGCAAGTATTTATGTATTGATTGAGAAACAAGACAGTGTTTCTCTGACTCGCTATTGGTTTCCAAATCTGATTTAAATAAACTCTTCCAGTGCACAAAATGTCATTCACCATATGTTTATTAC
Source organism: Todus mexicanus (assembly GCA_013389965.1). NCBI lineage: Eukaryota > Metazoa > Chordata > Aves > Coraciiformes > Todidae > Todus > Todus mexicanus. The sequence continues at coordinate 25,868 of WEIS01082786.1, forward strand.
TAAAACTTGGCGCTTGCTTGCATCAAAGTAGTTTTCACATGCAGGCTGTTTGTTACAAAACCTCAGTGAAGCAGGTATAATTAGCATTAGCGCTTGAGGGGGAAAACCGGGGCTGAGAAGAGAGAAAATAATTTCTTGCTGCTGCAGAGGGAGTTGGCATGGGGATTTGGGTTAGAAACAGCCTTTCCTAGCTTCCCATTTTCTTCATGCAGATGACTAGAATTTCATCTTTTATTACTTTTGATAGCGATTGGACTAATGGTACCTTTGCTCATTTCTTAAAGTGCTTCAAATGCTTCTAAGACTAGTTTAGAAATATCCAAATAAATCATCTTCCTACCTGAGTGGTGATAACTACCTTGCAATGAGGATGTATGATGAGATGCTGAATGCCATTTTGCATACAATTAACATTTATCATCAAGAACACAAAACACTTTCTGAATGCATCATTTATACGAACTTTATAAATGATCCACTCTTGTAGTGCTGGCATAAGTCATTCTGATGAAGCCGCACAAAAAGCTTCAAAGGGATAAACAACTAGCACAAGATGGTTTTGCAGAAAAACTTCTCCAACTCTTTACAAATCACCACTAGGATTATTATCATAAGATTTTGGACTTTCAAATGAAGTTTGGGAGCTGTAAGGAGGCACAGATAATGGATTTTTTTCCTTTCTTTTTTTTTCCACTTTAGTGTTTATCTGTGAGCAAATAATATTATAAGCTGATTCTGATATTTTCTTGGCTGCGAAAGAGACTTATCAAAAGATTAAACTCATGTGCAGGTGTCCCTTTGTAGTTAAATTCCTAGTAAATATGAAATGAACTTGAAATTTTGTCTGAAAGTGGCCAAAGTAAAAATTGAAAACCTCATAAATTCTTTCTCCTAGCATGTGGAATTTGATTTTTCTTTCCTCTTAGAAAAGTGCTTTAGACATATTAATGGACCTTTCTAGCAAATCCAAAGATTGGTTCTCTCAAAAGAGCGTATTTTTGCATGCGAAGCCTTTGTCTTTATATTTCATTTATTATTACTTTTTATTTTACTTTCTCCTATTGCAAAATTCTTCAAGTCCTTCTGTAGTAGAAGTGTGAGAGCGCAAGAGAGAACAACGCAAAAATACTTTCCGAGAATTGCACTGCCCCTCTTCTGGGAAGCTTCGTTTGCTCTGGGTGCTTCATTTACCATCACCATTTTCACAGCTCACAAGTTCCTGCTGCTCTGGTCTCCCAGCTCAGCTGGTTTCACTGACCTTTCTCTCCAAATCTCCAGATCCCAAATGCCATATTGCTTATTCTGAAAGTCTTTTCACTCCCCAAAAGCCCAGAACCCATTCATTACCCATTAAAAAATGCAGGGATCTCTGCACTCTATGGCAATGAGAAAGCAAAGTTTCTGGGTATGCTGAGTAAAGCATATAGGAGTATGTTTAATTTCTAGGGACTTCAGTGGGATGGGAAAGGAAATCAGCTAAAGGTGACGCTAAAAAAAGAAACAGGAGTGGGAGCAACAGAAGGGTAAAAGGAAATGTTGGCCTCCCAGTGACTACTTCTGATTTTTCAAAGAAATTACATGTTTTCTGTAATTTACAAAAGTAATTGCTTTAGTGGGAACACAATGAAGCAAGATGAAATAACGTAATCCTCTGGCTATAGTGCATCCTGTTTAGAGGCATTCAAACAAGATATAAAGTAAGTAAACGTCATCTGCTTCACATTCTATAGCTGTCCATCAGCATGTGTTCAGGGAACTAGAGCTCCTGGCCTTAGGTTTCAAAACATAGAGACCTACAATGCCTAACTTGCAATATACTTTACATCTTTCAATGTTACCAACATGTAATTGTCTGCTTCTGTTGAATCTAGTGGGATGGATGGCTCTTCAGATCATACTCAGATGGAGGAAAGATATTGCAGCAGGGGTTATTGCAGCCCAGTTCTTTGCTTCTGCAAGCACAGAAGGATGATGCAGTTGGTGTGAAACATATGATATACACAACGTCATTCAGTCAGGCACTTCCCCGGGTCTTAATATGATACTAGAGACAAATTAAACCAATTTTTCTAGTCCCTGAGTAGTGCTGGAAGCTAGAAGGTTATGGGTAAATTTTAGGAATGTTATACATGCCGCTACAGTAATTTGGCGATAGAGTATGCTATTTTAAAAACCCTTATGGTACTAACTCTTTCACAAAAGCATTTTTAGTGCATCCAAAGACCTACTCATATCTTCAAAGAAAGGACATTACCAGGGTTATTTTCATCATTGTGCAAAAGAGAAGTAAAAGCTGGATAAATTACATTTTGCTAAAGGTTTGTTTCTGTGTCATTTTGCACATGGCCTCTGGGGAATTTTCTGCAGCCTAGAAGTAAATGTACCCAAAGGGTTAAAATGGAGCAGCTTGTAAGGCTTACATGGCAAATGGCTCTCATGCTTTTAGGCTTACCCCATTGCTATCGCTGGTTTCCACATGGCACTTTCTGGGCTTGATTATCTTGATTTGGGCTGGTCCTACAATTGCATGGGGAAGAACTTGGGGCCGTTCCATAAAGTGCACAGTGTTTGTCCCAAATATTTCACCAAATGAGGAACACAGGTGATACCAGAGGCATCCTGCAGAGTGGGTTATGTCTGGGCTGTGTAGCTGGGCTCTGCTTCTGGGAAGGCGCAGCACTGGCCAGGCAGCTGATGCCCGTCTGCTCTTACTCCACATACACTTCTGCAGAGGCAGATGAGGTTATTCCTCATCCCCATTCCCTTCTGCCCATCCTCTTGACTGCTGTTTTGTGTTGGTTTGTGGGTATTTTTCTCTCTGAGGTATGGAAAATGGCAAAGCTTTCACTGGCATATTAGTGCTGCTCCAGGTGAGTGGTTAGCAGATAAAAAGCGCCTAAGTGCACGGGGAGGCACCTGGGATGCAGGATGTGCTGTCAGCACAGAGGCAGGTAATGAAAAACTGGAGGGAAAAGACCATAACCACCTTCCTCTGCGGCAGGCCCTGTGGGGACAAAGAGCTCCTTGTGTTTTGCCCACACAACCACCTCCTGCCGTGCTGCGCCGGGGTGTTCAGGTAGGTGTTGCATGAAGTAGGGGGGTAAATTTGGTAAGAGACAAATCCCCTTGCATTCTAGCTGGTCTTCGGAGGTTAGAGGGACTAGGGGTGGCTGGACTTATCTCTTAGTAGGTATGCCAATTAAGAAGTGTTGCTCTAGGCCCAACCACCAGATTCGCAAGCAGCCCATACGCTGCAGGTCTGGTTCCCTCCTACGAGAGCAGCTGGATGTGCAAATAACACGTTTTCAACTATAGTTCTGACACCACANGGGAACAGTTCACTGCTGTGATAATTGGGAGCCGGTATCGCACCTGGCCCATCACATCAGTGTCAATACAACACTGATCGCTGGGCCTTCACCCAGCCTCAGCATTTTTCTGAACACTCTATGTTTATCAGCAGTGATGGTTTTTGATGGTCTGTGTATTGCTGCTTCCCACAGCAGGGCAACCTGGGGAGGCTACAGCTCAGGGTGGGCTTTGCAGGATGGATTGTACCCTCCTACCCACAGCTCTGGTGCACTGCTAGATCGAGGCCCTGGCAGTCGTCACCATCCCCACATACAGCAAGGGTGGGGAACATGGGAAAGAGGGAATTAAGCCCCTAAATTTTAACCAGGGTATCAGTTTAAATATTGTATCTTGAATAATTTCAGAAATCACAGCTCAGGAATGAACCAGAGAATGAAACCCTAATCCAGAAAACAATTAGTTCCCCACATAAGCCCACTGGGACTATTGCAGGAGATGGGCTGATTTCAGGATGGCACTTTATGAAAATTAGAGTTTTACTCAGTCTCAAAGGGGTGGAATCAAAACACATAGAAAATGTTTTTTAAAAGTGTGTCTTGTGATAAGAATTGGGAGTTTGGGAGCAAGGCAAATGATTTTCTTGAGCAACTGGACACTATTTTGGTAGATGTAAGTTGCAGTTGGTGAGAGGGTGCTGGATTCAGGCAGCATGGATAGGGCTGCAGCATCTGCCTGCAGTTTGCCCTCCTGGGGGTGGCTTTCTTTTCCTGGCTGCTGCCAGCATGGCTGAGCTAATGGGTCATCCTCAGTCAGGTTTTGGTCAGGTATCTTCATCTCTTGGGAGTGCTGTTTTGGTTATTCATCAAGATATGTGTGGGGGAGGAGTTAAGTATATCCTACCACCTTAGGACAACATTGCTCTAAGCAGCAAAGTTGTTTAGAAAAGAAAATGAAATAAGACCAGGTTACAGATGATCCATTGAAATGCAAATATCTGTTGACGCAAACATGCAGGGATGAAATAACAATTTTACATCAGCAGGATCAAAGGAAAGAAAGTTGAAAACAAAACAGAAACTAGGTCAGGCAGGAGCAGGGTAAAGGCCATGGAAATAAGACCTAACGACAGCCCTGTAGTAAGCGTGAATGAATGGAGATGACTGAATGGGATTAATTAGAAATGTAACTTTGCATACAATTAGGTTATTTGTTTGAAATGCTGGATACATGCGTTTAAGCTTATTTCAGTTGCTATAACAACCCAACACAAGCATCATATAATCTTTTATCGCATTATTTTGGATATGATTATATTATTTTACAACTTCAGTTGCTAGGAGAGCACAGTACCTTTCTACACGCTTCAAACAATTCTCACTTTGCAGAGACATCATCTTCTTCTAGCTGGCCTCTGAGATCTCTTATGGAATCATTAGCAAGGCAAGAAACTGAATTGTACATGCAGGAGTGAGTTGCACTGGGAAAACTCTCCACCAGAGGATGGCTAGGGCTTTCTTCTGCCGCAGGGTGAGCTCTTGTTGGAGAAGAGCTAGGAAGCAAGGAGGCAGCAGGCTGGAGGACAGCTCTTTGCTGGAAAGTCTAATAGATGTGTAGTTATATCTCTCAAGTAATTTCTAACATAAGAGTGTAAGCACATTTCGAGTCACTGAACGTCATTTTTGTCCTCAAAATAATCTAGAACATCAAGAGCAAAGACAGCAGATAAGATGTGGGGCAGCTGGCTGCCCTGTGCTGTACAGCACCAGGGTATTGCAGAAAAGAGGTGGTTACTATAATGGCAGGCATTTCTTGGGGCTCACCACCCTGCAGAAGGCAGTGGTAGGCAAGGGTAAATGTGATGGTTCGTGTGTTGGAGGTGGGTGTGTATCACACTGAGGAGGTGTTCTGGCATGTGGCCTTACAGATGGATCGGGGGCCAGTGTTGATGGCTTGCAATGACAGCTCCGGACAGGGGGATCCAAGAGGGAACATGATTTCCTGCAAATTCTGGCTGCTGAAGAAGGTGACACTGGGAGAGAGGGAGAAAGGTTGGTGGGAGATGTACTCTGCCTGGAGAAAGGACCAGCAATACTTCCCTTTTTTTGATATCTCTGGATGCTTTAATGCTTTGCAGCTTCTGGACAAAAAGGTGTTACAGGTCTGTGTGTGAATTGTGGTTACAACAGGTAATATGGAGGTCTGAAATGAATAGGAAAGCAAGAAGAATACTGAAATATTTTTAAATTGTGTTTAGAAGCTGGGAACTGTTAGTAGGAGCAGGGCTTTTCCTTTCTTTTTCATTTTAGATTTGTTTATGATTACAACAGCTCTCTGGAAAGATTCTGTTCTTAAACCGCACACAATAGCAAGAAAGTGAAGAAGGTAAGTTGGGTTTTGTTTGGTCTTTTTTCCTCAACCTTCTTCCCTCCTGTGCCTCAAATTGAGATTGCAACTGAAACAAAAGCCCAATTGCCCAAGAAACAAAACAGAAATTCGCAGAGTGGCCTAAATATCAACCTCATCTTGCCTTCCTTTAGTCTTCTCCTTTGAGAGTTACAGCAACAGGGCAATATAGACAGCAGTGCCAAGCCAGGGATTTGAATAACAGCATACACATCTTACAAGGAAAACATGGAAATGACACATTCATTGCTCTTTGTGACAGCTGCGCATCTCCTCGGAGGTGGAGAGGGACAGAGATTATGGGCATGGACCTGCAGGAAGAGAGATTTGATCTCCCAGATAGCGGTCTGCTTGACAAAGCTGCTGAACTAACACTCCTCAGCAGTACAGTACCCTCCTCCCTCTGCTACAAAATGTCAGGCTTTGGCACCTGTGGAGTACCTTGCTGCTTCGAAATGACAGCCTGGCTCTCCAGAGTGTCACCAGGAATCCAATCCCCAATTAACGGCACGGGTTTGTGGGTTTCTGACACTATTCTCAAAGCCCCTGTGGGCTGCTGCAGCCTGCAAGCCAGGGATCGTTTCTCCTTTTGCAAGACTCACAGGAGAGGAAGGGGAAAAAGCTTGGAAGGAAAAGCTACAGTTTCATTATTCCATGGTAGCAGGATAACAGAATACATTTCCTTTAATACTAAAATGTGTCGTTTGAGACAAGATCCTGCTGCCTGATCAAGTTCTCCATTAGTTATTTTTGCATGTGCATGCACAAATCCAGAAGCTAAGCCTACAGCACTGCTGTATATTGGAAACCAGAAAATGCTGCAGGGTGTTTCTAAAGAATAGCAATTTGGAGGTTGTGGGTGGTTTGTGGGTGTAATAAAAAAGGCTGCATACCGAGGCATCTCAATTAGGCTTCTCTTTAGGCTGCTTGCAGTCTCTATCAAGACTGTTAAGAACCTGATTCTGCCATCCTTATCCTCACTTACTAGCGTTTGCTCCTGTGAGTGATTTTGCTTAAGTGCCACCCATTGTACCCGAGGCCCTAACGCAGGAGCTTTGCACTGGCGGCTGAATGCAAGTGGAAAAACACTGAGCTTTACTGCACATACCCATGTTCCCTGTATTTTTAGCAACTGCTGGAAGCTGAGATTGGTTGGTCACCAAACCATGACACATGGGCAACACACCGCCTGTGTCATCCCTCCTTGTTGCTCACCATAACAGGCTGCCGAGACCACCATGGTTAGCATCCACAGAGAGTACAAACAACTCAATTGCTCTCTGTGCACTGCCAACATCTGCAGGCCCACTCCTCGCCGTGCCAGAGCATCAGCTCGATGCCCTCCACCCCCAGAGGCTTCTTCTGCCTCCCACCCATGGTGGTCAGCCACAGCCACCACCATCTCAGGACCCTCAATAGCTTTCATCTTCCTGGTTGGGTTTTTTGGGGATTTGATTTATTTTTGGAGGGGGTTCTTTCTTGGGTTGAGGAGGTTGTTTTGCAAAACTCCATCCTCTTCCACTTGAAGCTCCTTGTTCTTGCTTGGCTTGAGGGATGCTGCACTTTACACCTTGGGGAGGCAGACTGCTGCCAGGCTGCTGGCTCATGCCCTGTAGGCAGCCAGCCCACTGCACAGGCAGCTGACTCCAGCCTTGCCTAATCTGGTTGATCGGTTACCGCGGAGGAAAAAAAAAATCGTCTTTGTGCTCCCTTGAGCTAAAGTTTCCCTTGGCTTTTAACTGCAGTAATAGCACACTTTATAGCCTCAGCACTCCCACTATGTATCAGCACTGGAGCGGCGCAGAAGCCTGCTCAGCCTGAACCGTTATTTCAAGAGCACGCCTAGCAAGTTCCTCCGGTTGTTTATAGCCCTTATTTTGCTAATGGAAAGTTAATTATTGGCTTGAAACTGTGCAAAAATGTTAAAGGAAAGAACCACAAGTACACAGGAAGAACTCTAATGTGTTTCCTAGTACGTTCCTTTCATTCACCTTTGCAGATCATGGCTCTAAATACCTCTAGGTGAAATGTGTCTGAGCATTTCAACACCTAACAAATATTAACTACCTCAGAGCAGGCTTGAACAACAAGTCTTGGAGGGTACCTTTGTGGTGCAGCCTGCAAAATCAGAAACTCAAGGTCTGTGGAAATAGTAACGTTCAAATTCACCCCTTCATTTCTGCAATTTTGTGAAAGACCATCACCGGGCAGAGTAATGCCACAAGAGCACTCACAACACCCAGGCACCCTTCAGTGCTCAACAAACATTACTTCATCAAGTTTTTTGATACCTTTCCAAGGTAATTATGGCATTGTTATCCCTTCTTACTTTTAGAAATGGGGAAACTGTGGATTTTCAGAGTGCAATTCAGAGCCAAGTAACTTGTAATGTCTGTCAGTTCTCTGCAGATTCTCTCATTGCTACCCGGGACATCTGACCTGTGGTGCAGAGGAGCCCACCTGTGTGCTCCAGCTAAGAAATCTAAACACGCTGGTAGCTGAGCTGTTTGTATAAGGAGAGGAGAAAATAAAAATAAAAAAAATAGTCTGTGTTCAATAACACTGAACGCTTTTCTTACTGAAATCTACTTTATTTTCTCAGAAGCGATGTTGTGTTAACTGCCCATTGGAAGCAAACACAGTAATGTGAATGGCAACCCCAACGTGAGGAAGCTGAATAGGCAGGATTACTTACAGGTAAATTCTTCCTTATTTTCTTTAGGTCCTTCCCTAGCATTCATTGCTGTCTTTCCCAGTGGAATAGTGGATAGTGGGCTGGATGGACTTCATCAATACATACCTATTTTAGTGACCTATTTGGTCAAAGGAAATGTGAAAACAAATCTGCAAAGAATTGAGAAGTCCAGCTTGGTGAACCGCGGGGACTAGGCCTATGGATCACACATGATAATGTATTCGTCCTGCAGGAAAAAGCAAAGTCTCTTTACACCTTCTTTTCTTCCAAGTTATGTTTTCTAAAATGAGAATGATACACGGCTGGTTAAAAATGTATATAGCGAAGAGAAAAATAAAATCCTGGTGTTTATGCGGAACGAGCAAGTATGGAAGTGCTACACGCCTGTTAGTGATTGTTAGAGGGGTTTTGGGGTGTTTTTTAGAGAATATAATCTGGCCACCCATAGAGAACAAACTCAAACCCTGGTGGGCGGGCTTGTTTGCCTCACAGCGATGCAGCTGTGCCTTTTAAGGAGTAGTATCCCATAGGAATATAGCCAGCAAAGCAGAACAGGCCAGCCTTTTTCATTCCTCAGATTTGAACTGCTTGAACAAGTGTGTGTGTGTAAAATATGGAAAGAAGAAAGCATACCAGCAGCAGGGTATGGCACACTGCTATTCAATATCCAGAGCTATGGGCCAGTGTACACCTCAGGACACGCACGGGTGGTGGTGCTCCTGCCAACAACATTGCAGTGTCACCGCTGCAGCCCCTGTTTTGTAGTCATATCCATGCCCACAGCTCCCCTTGGTATATGTCCAGTGAGATGTTTGTCAATGAAACTGCACAGCCTTGGCGGCCTCGCCAGCTTTCCCTCCCTCAAGCAAGCAGTTTTCTGGCTGCAGCGACATGCAATGTGGAAGAGTGGCTTTGGTGTGTTTGCATTTCAACTTGCTTGCTTTACTGATTTAACATAAATTTCTAGCAAACCTGAGTGCTTACAAAATTAATGAGGCGACAGAAGAGCACTATACGTAAATGCCATGGAGCAACCTGTGTTCCTTGCCACTTACTGTTGTATTTTACTGTATTATGAAAGCTCCCATTGAGGCACAAAGTTCTCCATGCTGCACAAGTTTTAAGAGCCTAATAAAAGTAAGATTGAATACAATGAGCAAGAACTAGACACTTAAACAAACTGAAGCCAGGCACGTACTCACAAAAGAGTAATTATCTTCTCCATACTGCTGTGCTCCTGTCTCTGGTGAGTCACACAAGGTGGCATGAGAGCAATCATCTTGCTCTCTTGCTGGGTTTCATGGCAGCCTCCCCAGATAGGACTTCAAAGAAACAATTAAAGGGAAGCTTATCCCTGAGAAGGATCTGTTTGCTGCTGAGCACTGGGCACTATCACTGCTTTAAGTCAATGGTGCCTCTTCCAAGGCATGATAACATGGTTAAGTGCGAGTGCACGGGTCACTGCCCACGTCCTGAGCCAGACAGAGCAGAAACTGCTGCAATGCTGGAGCTGCATTAACTTGTGTCACATCCCTATATTTGGTTTGGTGGCCAGCTGGTTTTTGAGACCGTGGCTATTTTCCTTACTCGGTCTGAGACTTTGGAGGTAGCCCTTGAGCTTTAGTGCTCTGTATACTTCTGTGACAATTGCTCCTGGAGAACTTCAGTGCCTTTCTGCAACACATCTTCTGTTGCTCAAGCATTGATGAAGGCAGATGTCTACAATCTCATCTGCATGTACAAAAGACTGCTAAACATATTAATTACCTGCTGGCTCATTCCTGTCAGTAGCAGTCTCCTCCTGCTAAGGACTAGTCTGACCAACACTGTATGACATGCTCTTTCCATAGGTCGTAAATAATTTTGTCAAGAGAACTCTTGTCTTAGACCTAAACATCAGATCAGTAAATGCCTGCATTCACTTCAGAGATCAGTAGAAAGTCACAGTCATGACTCCAGAAAGCCATTTTTCTGACTGATACACGCTAAAATCTACAAGTGGTACAAATGCACGGCACCCTCTCATGAGAAGCTCCTAAGAGGTTGGCAGCCTAGATGTGTTGGCTGTGGGTGTGACCAGCCAAGAAAGTACACTAGCATATGAAGATATCTCCTGGTTCAGAGCTTTATATCCTGTTTTGGTTGTGTTTGGGGTTTTTTCTATCTGCTATAGTGCTGGGTGAAGAGGCTGCCGTGCCTCATATGCTGTGACTGCCACCTCCAACCCATCGGCACAGGGGATCAGGTAAGTCCTCCTGAATCAATTTCCACTCAAAGGAGCCAAGTAGCAACAGCTGCTGGGCAGAGTGATCAGCTGGTTGTAAATGATCTCATTTGCATAGTGAGAGGCTCTGGGAAGGTGGAAGTCTTTGGCAGGAATCAGTGGGGAACACGACTGCTGGGGGAGATCCCAATCTGTGTGAATGCAAGAGATAAAACTCGAGTGCCTGGGGGACTGCGTTTTTTTAGCTGAGAAATGCACCAGGCCAAAGGTAGCTCTTTATCTTCTGCTTCAGTGTTGGCAAAAAGACTTCTGAATCAAGTAGGGCTTAGGTCTAAAGAAACCTGGTTGTGACACACCATAGACAACTTTTTTAATTACATCCTGCTCGTCCTGACTTTCTAGAGATGTTTGCCTAATGTTTTATGGTAGGGTGTCAACATTACTGCACAGGTGGTGGACCTACCTCTGAATTTAATTTGTTTTCATCTCAAAATGGCATCCCAGAGGAAACACTGAGTGTACTATAGGCAGACACAAGAGTACAGTTGCTCTTCCAGGTCTGCCATGCATTCTGACAGAAAGAGGCCTCTGTGGGTGCTCAGTCACCCCCAGAGCCCAAATTTTCCCTTCTACTTCTGGTTGGAGACACCTGATCATATTTCTGGCACACGCAACAGGCCCAAGGGGACACAGGTGCTTTAGATTGAGACTATTTACATTCCAGAGATATATGAGCTGCTCAAATGCTGCCAGAGGTTTCCTGTGGTCTTTTTGCTAATGTCTGACCTGCTGCCTGGATTAACACAGGAGGAGATGTTTGCAAATGTGGGTGATGGTTGCCGATTCAGGTCTCCTTGGATTTAGATGATGAGCAGAGATGTTCAGCTCTTCTAGCAGATCTGTGCCCAGGTGTCCGTCTGAAGTAGAGAACCATTAATTGCTCAACTGGAGAGGCGTTAATTGCTATGTTGTCAGCTGCAGCTATTTCAGGTTGTAGGCAAAGTGCCCTATGGTGCTTTCTGCACCCAAGATGGTTGCCAGACTCCATGCAGATTGTTGCAGCAAAGAAACTTTTGCTGTGGCAAAAAAAATACATTGAAAGTACCAGTGGGAGTGAGTGTCCCTTCAGGTCTGCTGGACTTGCTTTGGCAAGAGGTGATGAGTTATGGGGGTGTGAGCTGCACAGGCACCTGCTGTGTTTGTGTACCACAGCCTAAAGGACACATCTTTCTTCTTTGTCAGCTCTTTTTTTTAGCCTTGTTGTTTAAAGACATGATGCTTCCAGTAATGAGCTTTAGGGGCTTCCGTGCTGTTAGGAAGCTGTGCTCTCTTGTGGAGGCACCAGTTTTGCTTCGGGGGGGACAGGATTACAATAGCATTACATGTACAGTACTTGCTGCTTGACTTTGCCACTGCAACCCCAGCCATCCTCTGGCTGCAAGGTAACCTGCAAGTGCTGGTTTTGGTGTGTTTTCCTTTCCCTTCTGCTGCAACAGCAAAGCTGTAAGGAGCAGTGCCTATCTGAAGTGTTCATTTTGGCATAATGGTTTCTTAATCCTTAACAGGCGGGGAGCAGGGGGATGGGGGCGGTATGCTGACATTATATGAGCAGCAGACAGCTCTGTCCTCAATACCTCAAGGTACTCTAAATTAATGCTGATAAAGCTGGCAGCCTATGCTAATCCTCAACTGAATGCATGAAAACTGATTAATAAAACAAAGCTTCAAGCTCCAACAGTTCCTGCATTCAGGTCACTGACCCTGTTTCAGAAACATGCTTTTATGTTTGTACGTGATTCTCGTTCCTGGGGTGGGGAGGCAGAAGTGACAACCAGTACCATGTGCTGGTCTCTGGCATGGTATGGCTTCTCCTATGTTGTTCTCCCCTAGGAGAAAAAAAATGCCATTGCATATTCTTTTTACTAAATCCTCTACTTATGTCCTATTAAATGTTTCCTGATGTTTTGTACTAATGTTCTCATTATTTAGTAGTGACAAAAGAATATATTTTGTTTCCAGGAGAGCAAAAGCCTTATTTTCTAACTGTGTTTATCTCACTTGGGAGTTTATTCTAAATGTAGTGCTATTAAGACTGCATAAATTTGAGCCAGGAGTGGTTTATGACATGCTTAAAGTGGATCACTAATTTGTTTATACTGGTGAATTGGGCAGGAGGTAAAATACATATAACTACTTCTGGACACAATCCGAGGGCTTAGCTATATCTAATTCATCTGAAGTTAGTGAAATAATTCAGTTCGAAAAGCAGAGATCCTTGCCTTGAGGAATTGCCCTCCATGGGAGGGTGATAGTCTTCCACTAATGCTTTCTGGGTGTTGGATTTGAGAAGCAGGGATGGCAGCATCTTGCACCTACA
>WEIS01082787.1:17804-30391 GCA_013389965.1 Todus mexicanus
GGGGGAGGGTGTTGGAGCCTGGCCCAGGCTGCCCAGAGAGGTTGTGGAGTCTCCTTGTGTGCAGAGATTCCAAGCGCGCCTGGACACTGCGATGCTGGGCCCCCTGCTCGGGGGGACCCTGCTGGAGCAGGGGGAGCTGGATGAGCTGATCCCCAGAGATCCCGTCCAACTCCCACCAGGCTGGGATTGTGTGAAGGCGACTCTCTTTTTCGTTCCTGTTCTGATGCAGGCAGCGTTGGCTGTGCCACGCTAGCAACAGATCCCTGTGCGTTGGGCTGAAGGTGCTGTTTCTGGCAAGACGCTTTGGCTCTGGGCGCTGTTGTTGCTTTTCCTAGTTGCACAGTTTGGGAGACTGTGAGCTCCGAAGGGTTAACGGTGAGTGAGCGGTGCTGCTGTAATCCTGCAGGCCTGCCAGCACGCTGCACTGTTGGTGTGCGAGAGCAGGGCTTTGGAGGAAGCTGTGCTGGCTCCAGCAGCTGCCTCAGCCATGGGCTCTCATTTTGGGTCTCTGCTCCTAACAACATGGCTGACGGAGCAGGTCAAACGAGCGGCTCCCGCGCTGGCTGCACAATTTACTGCCCGTTGCATCCCCCATTGCATCCAGAGAACCCGTGGCTGCGGAGGAAGAGCCGTCGCCTCCTCCAAAACCCAACCCGGCGTGTCAGGAACCTGTGCCCTTGGCGGGGGGGAAGCAAAACCTTGTGTTTGACAAACAACCCTCGTCCTGACCGCGATGGTGAACACAATGCAGATAAACCCAACTGCCCTCTGCCCTACTTCTCCTCTGCTGGAAGCGATTAATTCTCCAGCAAAATAACCAGAGGGAGCACTTTTTCCACAACATTGCTGTTTCCTAAAATCTGCATTGGCTTCGTCCTTACATTGACATTGCAACCATCTGGTACGAACGGCTTGAGATGAAGTGGGGCAAATCCACCCTCTAGCTTCCAAAGAAGTGCTCTTAGTGAACCATGCCCGTTTTCCCATCGATTTTTTAAAAGGACCGTGCGCTTCAAGTTGGGGAGAGGGAAAGCCGTTTGGAGATGCCAGAGGTGGACTCAGCTTCAGCTCCATTTGCAGTGATGTAGTGTCGGTTTGGGTATTTTTGTGGTCCCTGTCTCGCTTGTTATTCAAACATCAGAGGTATTTACACACATAAAATGTTTTCAAGGTAAAAAAGCAAAACAAAGCGAAACCCCACAGTTGCTGTTATCTTCTAAGTTGAGAACCAAGGCACAGAAACGGGTGACTCCAAAGGCATCTGTGGCTCGGTCATCGCCCTGGTCTGTGGGTTACTCTTCTACTCCTGTCTCTCCCGAGGTGCTGACACCCACGAGAGGAAAAGCTGTATTTTCTTGGTCGTATAGGTGGGTTTTTTCCTTTGTACGTCTCTGTTGCGCAGCATATCATCATTATAATCACCAAGCGAGGCATGTGGCAGGCCAAGGGCAAAGCTGAGACAGCGACCTACATATTCCAGGATTCCTCGTTCACATGTAATGAGCCACAGCATCTGCAAACATCTCGGAGCAAGGGGCCTGGTGCGATGTGTCCTGCTGGCATTCCTTCCTCGGGGAGGCTCAGGAAAGGAGGGGGGGAACTTCAGCCCCGTCTTGCAGTCTTACTGCGAGAAAGAAAATGACAAAACCCTCCCAAAGATGGCCCTGCTGGATAAGGCTGAAAGGCCAGCTGAGAGGGGCTGGTAATGGATGTTTAGGGAAACGTAATAAGCAAGGTAAACATGTCCTTCCTGTAGCGTACCTTTCCACCTTCTAACAAGAGGGGACGAGGGATTTTTAGATTTGCGGCTTACATCCAGCCTGTCACGTTTAACAGGGCTCAGTAGACCTTTCTGCGAGTTGGCCTAGTCCTTTTTAATCAGTTTTTCCTTTCGACCTTCACAACATCCTGTGTCAATGAGTCCCGCTGCTTCGTTCTGCAGCCCGTGGAAAAACACTTCCCTTCGTGATCTTTTTTAATCCTGAGGCTTGATAATTTCCACTGGGAGCCTCTTGCTTCCTTCTTTTTTTCTGTGAAACAATGAAGAGTTGTTCCGCTTGCCACTCTAGGTATTGTAGTTATCTGATAATCTCCCTGGGTTGTGTTTTCTCTGGGCTGAAGGGCCTCAGTCTCTGTCTGAGCGAAAGCTTTCGATGTTTTGATCATCCTTCCTGCCCTCCGCTCTTCATTTTCTAGTTCTGCTCCCATATTAATGGGTTAGAATGATCAGAAGTACATCGACTATTCAGACTGTGAGTGCACCGTGGATTCATATAGCAGCATCAAATTGCTTTCTGTTATATTCTTTACTCCCTGGTAATTCTCAGGGACTAGTCCTAGGGATTCACACGGCATTTTCTGAGAAATATCCACCGAGGAAGGAGGACAAGGGCCTCCCATGATCTGTACCCCCTAAAGACAAACCCAACTCATTTTAAGATGGGAATAAAACGTCAGTATGTTTTCCATGGCTTTAGCCCTTCCACTGCTGTCTGAAACAAGCTAACCTGACTCTCATGCCAAGATTTGGAGGGGCATCACGGAGTGAGGGATATTGCATATCAAGAAAGTCACACATGGGGAAAGCAGATGGAATTAATGGCACTGGAGCCCAAGAGTTCCACTTGAAGGTCAGGAATAGGAAGAAAACGTAGACTTGTAGAGCAGGGAGACAGAAGCAGAAGAGCTGTGGATTCTTTGTCTCGCTTGGAAGGAAAAGCAACTCGGTTAGGTGACGGCATTTTACGTGGTGAGACTGGGCAGGGATAGGATAGATTACAGGAGTTGCAAAAGCAAGGGCACGTGTGATGATGGATTGTCCGACTCTGATTATGAACAAGAATTGAGAAATTCTGCAGTGACAAAGAGAAACCTTGCATGCCGTGCGGCTGACTGGAACTTTAACTTATTAACTGTACTAGTAAAAGATGATTTACATGCTGGATTGGATTCTGGTGCTTTGAATTTATCAATGCTGGTGGGATTTGCGAGTTAACCTGGTGTCCCTGTCCGACTGTAATGTAACAGCCGAGCTCTCCTCCAGCTGTTTGCCAGGCTGACAGCAGCAGGAGACTCATTCGTTGTGATTCACGGCTGTGCAGATGACTGACCTTGCTAGCAGAGGGTGAGGAGGACTTCCTTGACTGGTGTGTAGGTCACATCGTTGCCTCTCTTCTAGCCGCCTTAGAAGTCCCGCAGCAGAAGAGGACCATGGTCCAGGCTGAACAGCCCCAACTCTCTCAGCCTGTCCTCACAGCAGAGGTGCTCCAGCCAGTTTGTCCATGCCCTTTTGTTTCCTTTAGCAAGGACCGTGGAGGTGTTTCCTGCACTCAGCAGCTTCCCCCATCTGCTGTAGGAGTGAGTCACGTAACGCTGCTGCCTGAGCTTCCTCCTAAGGTGTGGCAGAGTTGTCATCAGGACATCCAGACTCTCTCAGTAGCCCCCCTGTAATTTGTGTGTCGAATTTGCAGTAAATCCACAATTCTTTTCACCATTCATAAATGTCTTGGGGGGAAAAGGGCATGAGCTGAGAAGTGATTATTGCTCATCTGTATGTGCATGGAGCTGCTCAGCTGGGATGTGTACTCAGGCAAGGCGCATTTGAAATGCAAGAGGCAGGCATTCCTGGCCTGATGGCATTTTCAGCACGAGCTCTGAATTCCACTCTTAGTTCTAACGGTGCCACACCATTTCCACCTCATGAATTGGGATAGGGGAGCAGAATCCAACCCTTAAAGTAGCCCCGTTTCTACGGAGGTGATTAGCGCAGGAGATCTGGCAGCAACCTTCGCTAACAAAATGTTGTGGTGCAGCTTGTGAATGGCCACAGCTCCCACGAGCTCGAAATGCTACCAACAGATGGGCTTCATTGGCAGTGCCTGGAGCACAAGGGACCTAAAATGGGAGTGGGTGGTAGGAAAGGTTTTCTCACATTTGTAGAGAAGTGTATCTTTATGAAGAAATGAACAGTTTGTCACAATGGTAAAGGGACAAACAGGACTGTTGGCCTCGCAGCAGGAATCTCGCCCTCCCCTCTTGACTGCAGCCATGTCACCTATGCCCTCGGCCTCTCGAGCCCGACCTGCGGCTGAAGCTGCAGCAAAGCTGAAGAACTGAGGTGAGTTAACACTGATCTCCAGTTCAGGAAGAGCATTAACCTCCCCAGACACTCTGGGCCAGATTTATCCCTGGAGTGAGTTGTGTCAGGCTTCGTTTGAGCCCAGATATCTGTGCTGGTTTTCACAGCAACCAAACTTTCCCCTTACTTCCAAAGTAAGGGTGATGAAATGAATCGGGTCAAAGGAGAGAGATCACTGGATGAAAACCTTGATCCCAGTTCAGAGTTTTGCCTGCTCGGGGACAGGGTTTGGCTGGCCACGGTAATCATGGGGTGGTTACGATGTGCTCCAGACGTTGCATAACTGCCAGTTTAATTTACTGCGAATGTTGCTCAAAGCTGAGGATTTAATTCTTCTGAACATTAAAGCTTACAGCTGGGTTAACCTCCTTTTCATAAGTCACTGTATATTATCTTCACAGAAGTGAGGGATGTAATCTCTTTTTTTTTTACTGGTCACAAGTTTGGTCATTGTTTTTCTCTCAGCTGTTTTCAGGGTTTTCTTTTCAACATGCGTGTTATGTGCGTGTGTATCCTCAGTCACCATGGAATGCTCCAAGTCCACCATCAACTGCTCTGAAATCTCCAGGTACCAGGTTAAATTTCAGGATTTATTCTCAGATGGAGCCCCAGCTTTTCATCCCGTGACAGCAGTCAGCATTTCATCATCCCATTAGAGCAGGAACACTGGGGTTTAATTCTGACTCTCTTCAGACTTCTTACACTGCCTGTGTTTTGCTGCGTTCCAGATCGAAATCCTTGACAATTCAGTCCTGGAGTAAAATGGATCATCACAAATTGTACTCCAGATTAATTTAATTACTTGAGTGTTATGGTTACAAATAGGCTTTAAAATTATTTTTCTTGAAAGTTCTCTTCTTTGGAAGGTATTTGGAATTTTTTTCCCTGTACCTTTTTTTTCTAAACCCACTCTTTCCCCACTCTTGAACATTTTATTTTCTTGCATGCTCTGTGGGATCTTATTCTTTGCTTTTGCAGTTCACTCAGCTGAATTCTGGCCACTGGACCAAGAAGTGTACAGCTGCATGGCTGCAGTGCAGAGAAATTGTTTTTCCACTGGGTTTGTTTACTTCACCGCTGCCTCTTTGCTCTTGTCTCACAGAGGTACAGATTCTACCTCAAAGAACAGCACCAGGAGGTAAACTGTCTTTCGTTTAAAAGGAGACAGATGGCTTTTAGTGCTGTCCCTCTTGGCATGTCAAGGTCAAACAGGATCAGTTCTTACTTCTGCTGACTTAGTTCAGCTCTTGGATTCTGTAAAAAACCCAATGTTGGTTAATCAAAAGCAGGAATTTAGTTCAACCGAGCTCTGGCATCTGTATCAGATGCAGAAGCTTAACTCTCGGAAACAGTGAAAACTTTCTTGTCATCAAGGTCATTAAATGGATTCGGAATACACGGAAATGACAAATCTGTTGAGGAAATAAAAAAGGCTTTACGTTGAGTTTTCTGAGAAAGATAACTAATTAGCATTTTGAAAGGAAGGAATCAACAAGTCAAGTTCAGAAACACTAACGTGGTCTACTCCAGGTGAACCAAAACAGTCTGGTTTGGACTTGCCATGATTTTATGGGAGTAGGTAACGTGACTGTAATTTTCTCCCTTCAAGTGCCCTGTTAGGATGTTCAGGGTCTGTCAGGATACATTTTTATTTTACAGGTATTTGTGTTTCTTAAGCCCTCTGTAAAGGAAGAAGAATTACCCATTTCCACAAGTGCACAGAGTATTGGAATGTTATTATAGTTACAATTGTCTCACTTTGTGAAAGCGATCTTTGGTTTTGACTGTATGATACACTGCTTTAAAACTCTTCCGGGGCTAACTTGCAATTAAACTTCTTAGACTTTTTGGTTTTCCTTTCCAAAGGTACCGCTAAGACGAGAAAATAAGCCGTTGGTGAAATTCTACTCTTTGGATTGCCAATGCCATCTAAAACAGACTCCTTAAAAATGGAAGTGACTGTCTTGGATAGATCAGCGATTATTTTTTTTTTTCTCACAGTTATCAGTAGCGTTCGATGCTCGGCACTCACATACCCATCCTTCATCTTCAAACGCCTTGCCCGAACATACAAGTGGAACTGATTAAAACCCTTCACACAACCACAGCTGTCGCGTGTGGGACTGTGGGATGGAGAGGAGGAGGGAACGGGCATACAGTCCTGTTACTTCTCCCAATAAACCCAAACCTGCAACTTTTGTGTGAAGGTCTAAAATCTGTTAATGAAGGTACTGACTCATCTGCTCTTGAATCAGCCCTTCAGAGGAGCTTTAGCGCTCTGCGAGAGCCAAGAAAAGAACTTTTCCCCATTCCAAAGCACTGCCCAAGCGCCGTTTCTTCCAGAGCTCAAACAAACTGAAAAGCGTTTCTGTGAAACAGCGGCCGGAGAATTCTGGGTAATGATGGGTGAATAACGATGCTCAGCATCCTGCTTTCCCTCAGAATTCCTGGGTACACTACACCAGCGAGTATTTACATTTCAATACGCAGATTGCTTCCTCCGCTCTTTCAAAGCTGTCTTGTTGGAGCCCCGGAGCTACCCGAAGAGGGTTCGGGCTTTACTAGGGATGCAAGTATGATTTAAAAGAGCGAGGTTTGCTTTATTCCCCTGTCCCAAAACTGTCAGGAATATAACAGCATAACTCCTTTGCCAAGTGAATAGTCAAAGATGCCTCTTTCTTGACAAATCTTCTCCTGAAAGCTGTGGCACAATAGCACTGCTTGAAGTTATTTAATTCATTAAAAAGAAATATGATTTCATGTGACAGATAGGAGTTGACGCTTTAATAATACATGGTGCAGGATGCAAAACAGTGGAATATCTCCACTGTCACCTTTTCCATTCTATTGGAAAAATGCAACCTTGTGTTAGGGTGATCTCTTAGGCGTTTATCATAGCATTAATTGATTAGCTGAATAGAAAGAGGAGCGACAGCTAGGACTGGGTAATGCCTTGGCTTGGGTTTCTTTGCAGAGGTTTACAAACTCCCGTGAAGAATGTCATAGTTACTTAACAATGTATGCAAATGGTGACGAACAAATCTGCTGTAAACCCCTCCAAACCGACGTGACTAACTTGTGTGTCTGCTAAGCAGTTGGTAACACGAGGTGTGCGGATGCGCGTTTGTCGCTAATTAGGCTGATTAGATCTTGTTAACGCTTCCGCATCATAGAAGCACTAATATTACACGCTGGGCTGGAGGCTGCGTGTATACACAGGAGTGCATTTCTCTGGGGAAGGAGCACGTGTGTCCTGCAGAATTTATGATCTGGGAAACCAAATTGAATAGTGTAAGAAAAAGAAAAGAAAAGAAAAAAAGCATGAAGGTGGTGCTAGACCAAGACAACAGAAAGAAAACCACGTAAACTGTCAACCCCTGAGTTAAAATGATGTAATGTTTTAAACATCTTCTAATTTAAAGATAAAGATAAAAGTGTAATAAGGCCCAGCTCCGGCCCCTCATCACCAAGGACTCCCTGGAACAGCACAGACAGATCAGAGCTGGCCCAGGACTCCACGGGCTGCACAGGTTGCACGAAGGAATAACCTGGGAGTAGCACCGTAAAGTTCTCTTCATGCACATGAGTAAAATCTCATGGATGAAATGTACATGAAATAAACGCAGAACTGAAAGAAATCCCAGATCTCCATCCCAAAGCATTATTTCTAACACCTCTTAATGGACAAACTTTGTTTACCCGTTTTTAACACTCGCCGGGAGAATCCGTTTGCTAAATCAGAAACGCCGCCTTTTGTTTCAGATGGCAAGGAAACAAAGTTCAGAGAAAGCAGGTAAAACGGTTGTTGTGCTGTTTAGACCCTCTAGGAGTAAGAAGAGATGACTGTCGAATGCTCATCAGCATTCACTCATTTCCATGGAACCTTTCCCTGTAAGATGCAAATTTTTTGGTGTCCTGAACATCATAGCGCCGCTTCACTTGTTGGCAAAAGTCATCGTGGTTCTGCTTCGCAGGGAAGTTGGAGCCAGCCTAGTATGCTGCGTGAGGGGTGTTCGGGTGTTTTAAAACCTGTGATACTCCGAGTGGGAGAACCGTGATGTTCTTCTGACTTTAACCATCAGTTAGGTGGAACTTCCTTCCCTGCTGATACTCTTTTTACTAGAAAGCGTGACCTTTCTTTAGCCTTGTTTCATGTATGAACTTCTTGGGAACAACACGACAGCAACTCGGCGCCTGTGAAACCGAACTGGCCCCTTTATTGCGGGGATTATTTATAGGGATGTTGCCATGGAAGCCCCAAACTTCTCCTTGCGGCTCAAGCCTTCCCTGCTGCAAACTCTTCTCTTCCTTTGGAGTTTCAGAAAAGTTGCAGCAATCCTGTTTCTAGGGCTGTGTGGTCGCATTCGAATGGAAACTTACCTAAAACGTATAACCTATGAAATCGGAGGATTTTTTTCTGAAAAAACCCCACAAAAGTAATTCCATTAATTTCCACGAAGGTTCTCCTGCCTCCTGCCCATGCGTCAAAAGTTCAGCTCTGGGTGGAAGTGCCCTGTAGGTGCTGGCTGGATCTTTTCTGCTGAAGACATAAAACTTCTTTGTTTCTTTTCATCCTAAGTAAAAACTTAAAAGATAGGAAATATAAAGGAACAGATCAATACTTTATAACAGGACCTGCTTCCCAGAGCTGGTAAATATGTTTACCTCTAATTGAGACCGTTCAGCTCTTCTCGAAAGTGGTTGTTATCTTCAGCCATCTGAACACAGTGGACTGGGTTGCAGACCTGTGATATTAAGTATCTGGAGTTTCTATTGATTCTATGTCTGAAAATAGGGCTCTTTTTATTTAGCTGCTAATTTTAGCTTACTAACTTGAGATCTTCAAGTTTGAAAATTTGGCTGGGGATCTTGAATATTATTTTTTTCTTTTAAAGATGAAGTAAAAGTGGAGAAACTGGGATATCCCGGATTATTTCTCTCCAGTAGTTCTTGTTGATCGCTTCTAGGCAGAGTCCTGCAGGTTTTTTTAAACAGGTGCCTGTGTTGACTTATATGAAATACGACAGAAAAAAAAATCATGGGATGCTTTCCAAGGCACAAAATATTTCATCACAGTTTGAAAGTATCAACATATTCGAAAATACTTTGAAGGAGAACAGGTTTATACAATCCAGACACTGCTCTGGAGGCTTGTTAACACAGCATTCATGTCCCAAGATGTCGTTCTTGTCCAACATCAGTTGGACTCGATGATCTTGAAGGTCTTTTCCAAACTAAACAATTCTATGATTCTTCACCATCGTTTACATGCAAGGTTTTCCAAATATCCGTACCCGCTTCCTAAATATTGAAGAGTCAAGGGAAACGTTTTCAGGAACAAAAATGTTGAATAAAGTGTGTTGTCTGGAATATCTGCTTCTAGAAATGCCCAAATGGCTTACAGGGAAAGGCTGGCCTCCATGTGTTTCAGAAGGTTCCTTTGCCAAGTATCGAATATGCATTTTAAGACTTCTTTAATTCGAACTGTGTGTTTCGGAGACATCACTGCGTGCAGTGGAAAGACCTATGTCAGTACAATATTCAGGCTGAAATAATTTGAAATACATGTGAAAATTAGTGTTTCCCGTAATACCAGCGTGTACAAACTCATGATACAGTAGCCTTAGGTCTTCTGGAATGGATTAACAGCAGCAGTGAGCAAGACGTTCAACTCCAAAGACAGAGAAAGAAAATAGTTGGTGACATGACCCAGTCCTGCAGCCAGATGCAGTTTTTCCTGCTCATTTAAACAGAGCTACACCAGGGCGTGTGGAGAGGCCTTTCTCTAGCAGCCCTGGAGTGTGTCTGTCTTCTCTACCTATTTCTTATTTCCATCTTTACGTGTACTTAGATGAGTTCTGCATACCAAACGCTGGGGTTTTCGAAGTGTTTAAATCAGTTGGGAAGAATCCTTCTGAAATCACCAGCCTGAGATTGTAGAGAAAATTCTGCACCACATCTCCTTGGAGACAGCTTGGAAACCCCTCTAGGGATGGTGGGGACTCCACCCCTGCCCTGGGCAGCCTGGGACACGCCTGGGGAGCCCTTGTGGGGAAGAAATTTCTGCTAATATCTAAATATTGAATAACGTGCTCTCAGATCTTGATTCCAGTGTGTCTTTCAGTGGATGTCTGTGACTCCTGTGATAGCGACAGGGACACTTTACCAACTGGAGCATTTTAGGCACTGTTCAGATTTAGAGAAAATCCCCAGCACCGTGATGTGGTCATTGCTAGCTTAGGTAGATTTCTTTCAGATTTCTTTTTCGTGCCCAAGGGGGTTGGCCGAAGCGCTGGTATTTTCCCATAAAGTAGAGAAAGGATTACTTGAAGCGGTATGAGCAGAACACAAGGCACACGGCGATGGCAAAGCAGAAAGCAGGAGCTGAGGGAGCAGCCGTTGGCACGTGGCTCAGCGCGGTGTGACCGGCCGTGGTTGCCTGTGCCAGCACCCCCGGGTGATGTCCGTTCGTGTTGCTGAGCGGTTGAGCTGACGTGCGATTTCAGAGGAAGGAGCAAAGAGCTCCCTTAGCAAGCAGGGCTGCAGTTTCACTTTGCACCTCACACCGTGTGACTGCGGGCTGTGAAGAATACAAGCGGTCCCCATCCCTTCCCCGCAGCTGGAACCTCCCACAGCCTCCTTTCCTCCCAGTCTAGCAACTGGGTGGCCCTGGGCCAGAATGATTCAGCTTTCTCATTTGGGGGAAAACCAAGCGCTCTCTCTCTTTCCCTGTTCTCTCCTATGGAGGATGGATGTTGGTCAGAGCAGCAAAGGGAGCCAGCTCCGCTCGCAGCTGTGTGACTACAGAGCCAGTGTGAGTGCCGGGGTGGGAACCTGCAGCTGGGCCAGGAGAGCTCTTTGAAGTGGTCCCAGATAACGTACCAGATCTGCCAGTTCAGGAGGAATAAAGTTCAGACCCAGCTTGCAGCTATACTGCAATCAGCAGCTATCATTAGATGACATCAGATAAAGCTCTATTGTGCTCAAGTTTAAGATCAGTTTGGGGTTTTTTCACTCTTTGCAACACATTTCCACATCAGGCTACTCCACGCTGCCTCGATTCCGGAGAACATTCTTGCAGGAGAGGGCTTGTTATCATATCCTTTATCCCAGCAAGGAGACTGAAAGACAGGCTTAAGTATTTTCTTGAATGGGGGTTTAGAATCCACTCCCGCTGTAGCAGGAATACTTACTGTGCCAGAAATATGATTTGCTTGGCTTCTCTGATTCAGCTGTGATCAGTGAGTCAGAATAGCTTTGAGAAGTGGATATTTTTCAAACGATCCAAGTTTCCTAGTTTTCAAAATGCAAAATAATTGAGATCATTGTAAAGATCTGGATCCTTCCAAACGTGGCTGGCTCAGCACATCTGTTGGATTTACGATCTTGCGCGATGCTTCTGTTCCAATACGAAGTTTGAAATACAACCTGAGCGTGACAGAATTCTTCTTAATGCTATCTGAAATTCCCCGAGGTCACAACATACTTCTGAGAAAGGATAAAGGATTTGTCTGGATTCAGAAGCTTCTAGGAAGACACCGTAAGAGAAACCCAGAAAGAAGTGTGCAGGCAAAGGGGTGAACTGGATGTCTGGTAGGATAAAGGAAATATTCCCATTTTTGCAACTGGAAGAATGTAGAAGAACAGGAATTTTCATAGGAAGCCCACAGGAGAAGCAGGAATTGAATCCAGGCATTCCGAACGCCAGCCCAGAGGTTCCTCTTTCCTTCTTGGTAGAGCGGGGAAAAAAAAAAAATCAGGAAAAAATATTTGGTTTTGTTTCATTTTATGAGGTTTCAAAATGTTTCCTGTTCCATACAAGCCAAAAGCTTTTGGCCTTTTTTTCAGGAAAAGCCAGTAAAACCCTAAACCCCCTCTTCTGGCACACTGGATTTTGAACGGCTTGTGCGGAGTGAGTTTCAGCAAGAAAGCCTGACCTCTGATTTCCTCTTTCTGTTGCTTTTCTGTCACCCCTGTTCTACTCTGCAGCTCTCAGGCACTTTTTGCAGCAGGCCTGAGGTGCCCTGCTCGTGTGGCACAGCAGGTGCTCTTGACAGGCATTGTCCTGATGGAAATGAGCTGTAGCAGCAAATCCCGACTTTTATCTCTCGCGTCCCATGCCCGTAGTCCCGTCGCTGGACCATATGCTGCCCCAGGGCGGATGCATCCGCGCTTCTCTTTTCAATCCGAGATGTCAAAATGAGGAGCACAGTCTCAGTTGTCGCACTGGGGAGCAGAGCAGTGTTTCAGATACGCTGTTTTCATGAAAATGAAATGCCCATCACACTTCGTTGGTAAATATTTCTTTGCTTTTACTAAAAAGTCGCTGTTCCTGGGTGTAGGGCTCGGGGAGGTGGTCAGATTGCTGCCCAGTTCTGTGCAGAGTCCACGTCCAGCCTGGGACATGCAGAGAGCAAAAAAACTACAGCCGGTCCCCATCGTGTGTCCT
>WEIS01082798.1:3375-19298 GCA_013389965.1 Todus mexicanus
AAAGAGAAAGAAAGAAAGAAATGGAGGGTTAGTACAAGGCTGACACTAATAGTAATAGGAGATGAGAGAGAGGGTACGGGACATGTTGGATTACTAAATGAAAACTGTGATTTTCCTAGACGTGCGAACAGAACAATGAAAGGGGCTTTTACAGAATAAATTAACTCTTTGAGTTTCTGTAATTAGCTACCTCAGGAAGGAAAAGCTTCACAGGACATGTTAACACAGAGTTAAAGGAAGGCTCTTTTACTATCCTAAATCCACAGGGTTTGTAAAGTTTTTATTTCTGGGATATTCTCCAGATGAGCAAGGGCAGAGTAGGTGCTATTGGAAGCAAAACTGAGGAACAACATAGATGCTCTGATCTCGTGTAATTAATAGAGTCTGTTGTTTACGGCTGTCATGCCAACAAATCACTCCTTGTGCAAAAATTAATCAGGTCTGCTGCATGGGGCTGCGGGACTGAGTGGCTGGGTGGCTTGGCTTCACTGGCAAAGGCTTGAGCTGAAAAACTCACCTTCTGAGAGGGGTAGCAAGGGCTGGAGCTGTGGTTTGGCAGCTGGCTTTGCTAGGATCAGCTCAGAGAGGCAGGAGTTGGAGGGGCACTAAGGAAAAAAAACCTGTAAAGAAAACTTTTGTCCTTTCTCCTTCTTTCCCAAAAGACTCCATATTTTTCCTGTGGCTGAAGAGGCTTCTGTCCCAAATCACTAACATGAGGCTTTCAGCCTTCTCCTTTCGCTGTTACAAAGTTCAGGTCTCTTGCCACCATGTAGTGGAGAGGGAACATGGCAGAAATTTTGGTCTTGGCTTTTTCTTCCCAGCTGAACTCTGTTCAGAGCCTATAGCTGGGGGAAAAGATGTGCTCTGAGCTGCTCTTCTGAGCAGAAAACCTCAGGGAGCCGCCAGCTGCCTGTGGAGATTGGAGAGATATCCTCAGTGTGTGCTGGTGTCCCTCAAGAAGCTTTGCAGATTGGCATTGCTGGCTACCAGTGGTGTCACATCACACATGGAGCAGTTCTTGAGTGTGAACATCCAAGTAATACATTAAGGATGGACTTAAGTAGCCATATCTGGAAAGGACTTGGTGAATGGACTAAGGGCACATGCAGAGGTAGGAAGTATCTGGGGGTTTTATTTGATTCCTTTCCAGCTTTATATTTTGAAAAGCCTGAAAAAACACTAAAAAGCCCTGAACCAAATCCATAGGGTAAAGAAAGTTGAGGGACCATATTTCTGACATTGCACAAAAAAATGTTGATGACATTGAGGGAGGGAAAAACCCTCAAATTCTTTTCCCCAACACGCTTATTAGTGAGGTGCCTTTAAGATGAAACCTTGCGCAATCCATCCTGCTTTAGCAGATTTCAGACACTCCAAAAAAGAAAATGTCATGGTAGGAATAGACAAACAGGGTAATGTTTCTACTCTTGAATATTCCAGTTCCAGCTGGGTTCAAATATGGGGAGCAATACTGGGAAATGCTGGCTCTCACTCCACTCTGTGGATGTCTGGTTCAGTCATACTGCAAGCTTCTTCTGCAATATGTGGAGTACAAGCTCATGTGTATTTTAGGAAATGAATTTGAACAATAATAAACTGTCCTGAACTCTGATATATTCAGATGCTGGGTCTGTATGCAAATTTCTTAGATAGACTTACTGCTTTACTCAGTAAACTCCTGTCCAATTGAGGCTGATAGTTGGCTTTTTGGAGTTCACCCAGCACTGTCCATGACCCAGGAGATTGGCTGGAGGTGAGTGGCACAGGTTGTAAGTACAGTCTGTGTACAAAAACATTAACCCTGCCTGGGAACTGAGGGGAGCCATGGGAGATGGGGCAGGAGGGAAATCTCTTCTGTTTTTTGTAGGAATGTAACAGCTACTGAGTTGTGGTGGAAAAACGAGTTTGGCAATCCCCATGTGGAGTGGAGTGCTTTCACTTGGTTTCACCACCGTATGATCATGGCTTACTGTGAAGTCTAAAATAGATGTTGGCCATTATTCTGGCATCTAACGTCAGGCTGGATAACAGCCTGATGTTATCCAGTGTGGGACTGCACAACACAGCATGTTTCATCCCTGCTGGGACAGTGGCTTCCCAGATGGCTAACAGGGACAAGTCAGGGATCGCTTCAGACCATCTGAGCTCTGGTTGTGGAGAGAGCTGACGTCTGGTAGTGCTAGAGAGTGGATGAAACACATTCCTCACTGTCCCCTTGGCCTTGGATCCTGGACAGTGTCTGGTTTAACCTGCTGTAGGCACCCTCATCTGTGCTCTGAATTAGGAGTGCTAAACTCATGGTTATCTCTTCATAAACTCTTTTTTCATGTTGTTTCAAGAAGGTCCCTCTGCCTCCCCACCTTTTCTGGAAGATTCCCATGCTCAGAGTGGCTGCTTTTTAGAGCAGGGAGTTTCCTGGCAGGGAAGAGTAGGAACAATGTTTATGTTTGAGATTTTTTTCCTAGCTGATTTAAAAACTTGATTACTGGAGCATTCACAAGGAAAAATTAACAACCTCTGCTGATGAACTTACCTATTTTGGATCAGCAAGGTTCTCTGCTGGCTGTGAACATTTGGCCCCCATTGGCAACTGGAGGCTTAGGTGGGTGCAGGATAAAATCGTCATATCCTGCACATGTCAAACCTTGGCACCAAAGGTGAGACAGTCCAAGGGAGAGGGTGAGGGCAGAGCCCGTGGGGTGGTTCATGTACTCTCCTGCAGACAGTGTCCTTCAGGTTAGGAAAGGTTGCTACTGGACACCTAGCATAGGTACTGTCATCCACTGTGCTGGGTTCCTACAACCAGTTTAAAGGGAAACAGCATTATTCCTCCTAGCAACTTGGGAATAATTTTTTGGGAAAAGTAGCTTTTTGAATAGTTAATACTTCACTTAACACCCAAAGGATTCAAAAGTAAATTCCTGTTTAGTGCTCGAATACTGTATTAAGCAATGGGTGGTGCATTTACATGTCTCTTGTAGGTGGATGGTGCTGTTTGCTCTACCCATAGCCCAAGTGGCATGTTAAGGAGCCAGTCTTAAAAGCCAGGACAACATAGCACAGGGTTTGAGCTCCAGTTGGGGTAGATAAGCAGTCCCTTGCTTACAGAGATTCCGTCATCTCAGCAGGACCACAATTCAGATGCCTGATTTTAGGCACCCATTTGAAAGTGAGTGGGCCAGCTGCAAGATTTGCAGCTTCCACCAGTGCCCCAGCCCCAACATGAAACTGAAACTCTGGAGGAAGATTTTTAGCCTTTCTTGCTGCAATTAAAAACGCTGTGTTTAATATTAAACAAGCATTTGTTTTTAATCCAGAAGCCTGGCTTTCTATTCTCAAATAAGCCATTTGTAATGGCTTCTTCATCCAAGCAGGGGAAAGAAACACTTGGTCCTGGAAGCCAGCTCCGTAAAGAAACACAAAGAGTATCTTTCTGAATAGCACACAAGTGTGAAAGGAAACATGCAATTGTTGTAGAAATGGAATCATTTGTACTCAGTGAAGGGAAAAAGAAAAAAAAAAAAAANAAAAAAAAATAATTTGGAATGAAAACAGTAAAAAAAAAAAAGAAGAAAAAGCTTTTCAAAAGGAGATCTGTGACTGAAGCTCTCCAGAACTGTTTAACCTGTTGGGGATATTTAGCAGATGAATTCTGACCCACGTTCTCCACTTTGCTATACCCTGTGACAGAGCGACGCAGCATCTGCCGCTTGTGTTCCTCTCCAGACACGCTCACAATGCCGGAGGAAACGGGGGAGAAAATTATGCAAATTGCTCTGAGCAGATTACTTTGACCAGCTGCTCTTCTTCCTCCTCAATCAAAGGTCTGCCTGGGGAAGCCAATCTAGATTATATATGTCAGTCGCATACTCCGAGGCTGAGCCACTGCCTCTTGTTGTCTTTCTCCCCGAACAGGGACATTTCTTACAGCGAGGTAAAATGCGAAGCGCTGGGGATATCAATTGCTCAAAAGGGGGCACAGGAGATGGGAATTCCTTTTGCTTTTTGTGTGGTAGCACCTTGCCAGGTCATTTGCTGGTTTTTCAGGGTTATTCCCGTAGAAAGTGGTTCATCTCCATGCTTGCAATTATTGAATTTTATTAAGCATAATGAAATGTGGCAGAGAGGAAAAGAAAAGAGCAAAAAGGCTCCCTAGACGGTGCGTTCACGGCACAGCCTTAGGTGGTGTTTTCAAGCACATGGGCTGAAAGCTGAGTAGCTTTACCCTGTGCAGTCAGGGGTGTTGCTGGCTCTCTCTATTTTATTTTTTTTTTTGTTTGTTGCTTTTGCAAAGTGAAATCTATTCTTGAACACAAACCAGAGGCCAACCTTGCTGACGTGTGCTTCACAAACCTGCCAGACGTGGCCGTGACGTTGCGCATAGACAGACTGTGTCCAGCTGCTCCTGGCTGGAGCTCCAATCCCTCCCTGCCCTCTCCTGCCACACGCTGCCTACCCTGTGCCTTTAACAATGTTCTGAGTGCAGACAAGACTCCGCAGCTTCATAAATGATTAATATATACTTCGTTTAAAAAAAAAAAGACGAAAAAGAATGTTGCTGCACCAGAGAGCACCTAACCCCTGGCAGAAAAAAATACAGCCCTGTCACAGCCTTGTGGCAAGCCAGAATTCACTGCATTAAATCACCATTAAGGTTTTTCTGTAAGTTTGATGGAAACTTCTTTTTTTTTTTCATCCCATATACAAATCAAAGAAAGTCCCATGTTAGCATGTGATAAAACACACACACATAAATATGTGAGCTGAACGTTGCTGCAGATCTGTTGGGATGCATCCTCCAGAGGGTGCAGTTCCAGTAAGAGAGCCCTTACTGTGCTTTAGAGAGATTAATAATTCTCTTGCCCTGGTTTATTTTTTATTGGTCCTATCCTGTAGATTTTTCCCAGCGGATGCTAGAATTGCCGAAGATTTTAGCATTTCAATATAAATCCCCTCCCCTGAATTTCTAATTTGATTCAGCACGACTCTTCAGTAGGTACTGAAGAGCCTCGCCACGTAGGGATACACTGAGGCTTGGAGCTGCTCTGCTGAGCTGGGGTCTTGGAGCATCAGGTTCAGCAGTCTGGCTCACTTTCTGCTGATTTTACCTGTTTTGTGTCCAGTTAGAATGGGAGTGAGTGTCGTTAGTGTAAAAAAAGCTAGTCAAGCAGGAAAATTTTAATGAGTGGGCCAAAGATTTCTTACAAAAACTGCGTATGTTGAGATGTGCAAGGCAGCCAGCACAAAAGCACAGACCTCACCCCATTATCCACTATCACACGGCAATGGAGATCACATTTTAAAAATTTGAATCGGCGCAAATTATTTTAATTTCTTAATCATGTGATGTGAAAACTAGACAAAATAAGTGAATGCAGCTGAATACAGAATTATTATTTTTTTTCCTGGTCTTAAGGTGCTTTTGTAAAGATGTATCCTAATATTTTTCCAGAGTTTTAGACCACTATTTGTTTTTAACATAAGAAGTACACTGGCATCATCCAGGAAAATTGTCATGATTATATTTCTGTGTACCACGCTCGTAACAGTCTTTCTAGAAAATGTTTACAAAAAGGAGACGGTGGCAAATAAAACCCGCTGTAGGTTTGCCCTATTATTTCTGGATTGCCTGTAGTGCTTGCCTCGATGGCACGCAGGCTGTGTGCTGACAGCCGAGGAGTCTGTGGGACTGGCTGCTTCATCTAATTTCTGTTTGCTGCCGGATGAGACTGAGCAGCCCCTGTTCGGGGAAAAGCTGCAATTATAGCTGTGATCCTGACACCAGAGTTCACCTGCTTTTCGGGAGAAGTTTGCAGAGGTTTGGAAGCTAATGAGCTGCAGCTAAAGCAGGGGGAGCTCTGCAGCTAGTTCTTTAGGGGGGGTTAAGTTCCTTGGCACTGTGTGTTATTCAGCTTCTCTGTCTTGCTCTGGGCCCACAGAGTGCATGTTCTCACTTTATTTGCCCAAGCGTTGGCTCTGTTCTGCTTTATCAGGTCTGTTCTGTACAAAGAATTGCTGCAGTGTATTGATGGAATGGAAGTTACAGGTTAAAAAAAAACAGCCCTTGAGATATGATGAATTAGCTGCAATTTCAGTGGTAAAAATGGTCTCTCATAGCTGGCTATTAACTACACTCTGGTGAATACATTTTCATGCAAGAGATGGTTTGCTATTTCAAAGGAGTCTCATTGAGACTTGATCAAGTTATTTTCCAAAGTTTAAAGTATTATTAGATGGTAAATCCTACTGCTCAATTTTGCAGTCCCATTTTTTCATTTGCTGTTGCTTCTCTGTGTATCTTCAGTGAAGTTGCCTGGGTGGGTACCAAAGGAAAACTGAAGAAGAAAAACCCTGAAGAAGATGGAAAGAATAGAATTACTTTCCTGTTACTCTAGCTTAAAGGAAGTATGACCTTGTGGTTCATGGTACTGTAGAGTGGGATGGAAATCACTCCCTCACCAGCTTGCTTGTCTTTCTAAGCTGCAGCCAGGATTCTCCTTATCTTTTACGGAGCACAGTCACTGATGTGCCATTACGGGTCATTTGTTAAAATACTCTGCTTGCTATTTTTGACACACAGTCAATAGGGGGTTTTGTGTGTTTTATTTTGGTTTTAGCTTAATAATGAAAGGAAAAATCTAGCCAGCAGGGTAGCTCAGAAAGTTAAATAAAACGATTGCCAGTCAGATCAACATCTTTGAAAGAAGAGAGAGTGACAGAGGTTGTTTCCTGAGACCCCATCAGTGGCAAGTGAGAAGGAACAACTGGTCCTGAGCAAGCTTGGGAGATGGACGTTACTCAAGAGCCACTGATCAAAACAATTAGTAATTGGCAATTCAGCCGAGTGGCTAATGAGTTTTGTGTGAAACAGCTATCCTCTCACTTGAAGAAAGAGCTTTCTTTCCCGATCTAGGCTAGCCTGGACTGTTTCTATGAAGGATCTGAGGGCATCTCAGATGCACTAATGCCATCGGAAATTTGAAATCTGTAAGGCATTGGATCATCCTGTATTTACTGTGTCTCTGCAGGGAACCTTAATTACAGAGAGGAAATGACTTGCCAGCGTTTGCACTTTCCTGCTTTGCCATTGAATTGATCATGGTCACTGTTATCCTTGTCTACTTCCAGTTTACTCAGGCTGTAACTTCAGTGGATCGTTCACTCAATGCCAGTTAGCTTGGTCCACTGTGTAGTTAGGAGACTCCAAAGGAAAACTCAAGTGCTGAAGTAATTTCTGTCAAATCAGGGATATTTCAGGAGTGTGTTCTTACTGGACTTGCTGCATTCTGAATGCACAGTGAATGCACAGTGAAACTCTTGTCCATGTTCAGTGAGTAAAGGAAGGGTGTTAACTTCTGTGTCCTACCTAAATTCTAACGCTTGCCCTCCCTAAAACCTGTAATTTCAGGTGGATAAATGGTACTTCAGTGATCTATGGCTATCTTTTCCTGATGACAGTTCTTCTTTGCCTTCCATCCCAGAATTTACTGCATTTCATTATGGAATAATTGCCGAACAAATCCATAAATATACAGACAACTCAATGATCCCATGAGCTCCTTCTTTCCTGGTTTACACAAGTCTTGGGGAAGGCACTAACAATATAAAACTGCCCAGTTGAAAAGCAGGTTTGAACCTGACCGATACTGCTGTGAGGGACTGCGAGGCACGCGGCTGGACAGGAAATGGAAATGGAGATCTGCTCTGTTCCAGCAAGGCTGACCTGCTGCCCCTTCTCTTTTTTCCTTTCCTCTGAGGCATCCTTTGGATCTAAAAGCAATTCTATCACAGTGGCACACAGTTCTTCCTCTCAGGATGCCTTGTGAGTTGGCCCTACATATGATATGAGTTTCTGTGAAAACTCCAGGTGCTGTCTGTGGCACTGTCAGAAGCATAGAGCAAACAAGGAGAGGGAGGAACATGCTGTGGTTTTGCTGAGCCTATCACACTGAGATACGCCATGGTTTGCTTGCTGAGTTCCTCACGGAGAGCGATGTGGATTTATCCCATTTCATTTTCAGATGCACAAGCTGAACTTAAAGCTGGAATTGGTGGATGCAGCTTTTCCTGGCCTGCAGAGCGAGCTGGTTTAACAGGAGCATCAGCAAGGGAGAGTACGTACAGAGACACTTATCATAATGACTCCTAAAGCCCATGTCCTTGATGCTTCTGAGCAGGATCTCAACAGAAGCAAGTAAGCAAGGCTTTCTCTCTCAACTTGGTCCTGTAATCCCCTCCCTCTCCGCTCTTTGCCTCTTCCCCAAAATCCCCATGAAGGCAGTGAAATCCGATAGGCAGTGAAATCAAAGCTCTGTCCGGTTACCAGGATACCCACCACTAAATCTGCGAGGGACCTGGGGACATTTTCTATGACTGAACAAGTGAGTGCTCTGTCCTGGGAGTATAAATCTAATGCAAGCTTGTCAGCATAAG
Organism: Todus mexicanus; assembly: GCA_013389965.1. Classification (NCBI taxonomy): domain Eukaryota; kingdom Metazoa; phylum Chordata; class Aves; order Coraciiformes; family Todidae; genus Todus; species Todus mexicanus. Next base: position 11,809 of record WEIS01082798.1, read on the forward strand.
CCTCGTATATTTATGGGAAGCTTTCCGAGGAGCTGCACAGGATCAGAGTTTCTGTTCAGCTCCAAGATATAGCATCCCCTGGCAGGCCTGTGAATGGAGAGGCATGTCCTAGGCACACACCGCTGCCTTGCTGCCGAGCCCTGAAGAGCAGTGATGCATTTGTACTGATTTGTCACTTCTGGAACCAGTGTAAGAGACCTGGAGCGGGAGCATGAAGGATGGAAGTGACACCAGGGTAAGGGCAAGGAACATTCACACTATATTTAGGGCAGAAGCAGATAGTGGTAACAATTGCAAGGATCATATATAATGCAGTAAAACTGTCTACCTGAAATATAAACAAAAGCCCTTTCCTGAGGCAGTGAGGGGTGATCAGTCATGTTGACAGTCTCCTCAGCTAAGCAGCCAGGACATCTCATTCAGAAAGCACAGACACGGTGAAGGGCACTGCTTATTCCTTTAATAGCATCCTGGAAACAGTGTCTTTTTGCTGGTGCAGAGTAACAACTCCTCTCTAGACATTTTACATGGGATTCATGAGCACCTGCTAGCACCTTTGGTGTTTGCTACATCCTGCGCAGCACGAGGGTGGTGTACATGCCAGGATGCAGCAGAAGATTGGACAATTTACATGGAGTATACTCTGAATCTGAGTCGCTTGTTCAAGCATATATGTTGATCAGATGTATTGGATCCCAGATCAAAACATATTAATTGAACTCTTGGATGCATTCTTTGTGCTTCTAGGACATTTCCTTTAGCAAGTAAAACAGGACAAAACCCAGCAGAATTCAGTCCTGCACAAATGTGCCTCAGACCTGAGGAGGGGGCTCTGCTGTGTTCTGCCTTTCCACACAGGTTGTTTTTTTTTTTGTTACAGCCCACGTGAAGCAAACATACTGAAAAATTTCAGTACACTTCCTGTATTGTTTTTAAACCCTTTCCCAAGATGTCCATTTTTGGCCGCTCTCAGTGAGAAGTTCTCAGCTGGCTGGATCTCAGCTAGTACATCTTTACCTATCCTGTGCTAAGAAGGAACACTACCCTCATTCTTCAAGGAGAGGGAGGTAGGCAGGTGCCCTGAATTGCTTCTCAGGGTAATTCCCACGTTCTGGAAAGCACCATCTTTTCTGGGCAGCACCCACAGTGCTGACAATAGTGACAGAAAGCTCTGTGAGCTGCAGGCTGCTCGGTGTGCTCCCTGTCTCATGCTATTTCTTTACCCGTTCTACTTCTAAAAGTCTCAGAAGAATGAAATTCCACTCTGAGATATCCAGATACAATTCAAGAACAAACCCTTCAAAGTGGTAGATGGAAGGTAAGAGATACAGGGGGAACCTGATCCCCAGCCTCTGCACACAGGAGGAAGGCATTTGATTGCAGTTTTATTGTTCTGTATGTCAGAACTGATGGACCGTTAGGAACAAGGGGCTGTCTCCTGGGAGCAGCAGCCCACGGCTGGGTTAGCAGTGGTTTCTCTGGGTCCCAGAGTGAGCAGCAGGGAGAGGCTGAGGCTGGGACTGGTGGCAGCCGTGTTGCTGAACTGCAGCTCTAACTAATAAAGAGCCCCCCTTCCTATCTATTCCTATCTATTCCCAATCTTGGCTACCAGCCCTTCATTCACACTCATAATAAATTCACTTGTTAATTGGAAGAAGTAAATATGATGGGCTTTTGATATGGTTCAAAAGAGCAACAGCCACTTTCTTGATTCCCAGGTTGGCAACTGTCCTTCCTGTGTGCCCCAGAATCAAAGTGCAGCTCTTGCTCCAGCAACTGTCAGGTTTTATACGTCTTTTGATCAAGAGCCTGGCTGCAGAAAGGAAAAAAAAAAAACCCAAACACCCAACTGTTTGGATCTTTCTTCCCTACAATTATTATCACATCCATTACTCAGCAGAAGCCTGGGATGCCCTTTCATTCTTACACAAATACTTTCTTTTGGGATTCATTTAAAGTTTCCTTGTGCATGAAGTGGTCACTTGTCAGCTATCCACCTGAAGGGCTGAGGCAGAGAAAGCACAGTCAGCTAAAATGGAACCCTGACTTCAAGCATTTAAAATGAATATTGACAAAAAGAGGGGGTGGGGAGGAATGGGAATCAAAAGCTTGAAAATTGCTGATTAGGCGAAACCTGACTGCCTCCTGCCTATGGTAGGAAATGGCATCATTAGGAGGGATGCAGTAGGGCTGGCATTATGCAACGCCTGGTCAGAGCAGAGAATGGCACAGCAGTAGCTCCCACTCAGACCAGAAAAGTAGGGGATTGCCCTTTTGTCTGGCCTCTGAACTTTCAGCCCTGAAAAGCCTCAGGTTATGATGGTCTCCAAACTGGGTCATACTTGTGGTCTGTGCAGCTAAGGCTCTGGCGCTTGCTACCAGAGGAGCTGCACAGACCACCAACAGGAGCCCTGCGGTAGGCATGGGTGGGATATTTTGTCTCTCCAGATTACATCAACCCTTGTGTCAGTTAAGCTGTGGAGTCTGGTGTTTCTATTCCTTCTTGCATTTTACCTCTAATCAAAGGACGCGAGTGGTGGCATCACCAACAATCCAGGCGGCTCAAGCATGGACTGGGATGCGGCAGCACGTCCAGCTGTTGAAGACCTCCAAAAGAGACAGGAACTGGGGACACAGAGAGCTGAGCATCCTGCACAGAGCCTTCCCTCTGCAAGTTTTTGATGGTAAATAGGGCTGAGGGTGCCAGTGATGATCAGCCCTTATTGGTTATTAGGTGCCTAATGAGTGGTGCTCTCAGGCTGGCTATGTCCACAGTACAGAGGAAAAACATCAGGATTGGCTTCTGCCATTGCAGTGCCAAGAGAGATGGAGTTAACTTTAAAAAAAGTAAAATAAGTAAAATCTCCAGGCATTTACTGCAAGTCAGGACTGAGACACTGGAGGGGAATGCTGCAGCACCGCTTCCCATGTACTCTCTTCTGTGCTGAGCAGACCCGGGCCCCTGGGATATGGATTTCAAGAGCAATAAATTCACTCTAAAAATTTAAAGAGGATGACGCAGGAAACTTCAAAAAAACAAACAAACCAGCTCCACACAATAAAAGCCATTTCTCTCCTGACATCTCTCTCTAGTTACGGCATGACACATCAAGGTCAGATACCCTGTCCCACAGGAGCACAGCTTTGTACGGGGTGAAAATCGTCCCCTGATGGTGTGTGATGTCTGCTGTTTCGTAACGGTAAACTGTACTTATATAAAACCCAGGATCCCATAGTGGGACATCATTTATGGCAAGCATTCCCTCTCACGGGGCAGGAAAGCACCGAGCTGAAGTACCTTCAGGAGGCAGGAAGCGTCAAAGAGATATTTAACCTGCGATTGCTGATCCCAGGCCCCGTTGTCTAACTCCTATATTATACTGCCTTCCTCCCGCAAAGGAGAGCTCACATCTGTAGCTCAGTCAATTAGCCATTCATACCAGGAGGTTTGTCTATGGCAGAAGCTGAACTCAACAGCAAGAATAATAATCCATATGTTTGTTATTGTGATCAGCTCCTCTGGAAGATAAAACTTAGAAAGCTCTGCTGGAGCATCGTGAATGCTGCAGTGCTCAAAGCCCCCGATAATTTCTGTCAGGAAAGGGGATGGCAAGAAGAAACCCCTCCCTGCCTGGAGCATTTCCACCCCACCAGTCTCCTCCATGGCTTGTTCAGCTTCTCTGCCATACTGATTTTTAGAAAATCTTTTCTTTTTTCTTTTTTTTTTTTTCTTTTAATACAGTGGGTTTTCTCGTGCGTAGTCTCCTAAATGAATGCACAGGCTGTTTCTGGCGTGCTTTAAACCTTCATGCATTTTTAATGATTTACAAGGAAAAGAATTTTTTTTTCTCTTTCTCTCTCTCTCCCTCCCCCCTTCCCTTTTCCTCCTCGATTCCCTTTTTCTTTGCTTAAAAAAATAAAAAAAAGTAATGACTTAATACATATCAAGTGGAGTTGTTGGTTTGTGGTGACGGTTTTATAATTCCAGGTTCAAGTTTTTTCTGTTTAATTATGCACTATAATTCTAATGAACTATAATGTAATAACAAAAGCATGCACCAGAGTTGGCATAAGTCTGTTCTTTATTAGTACGGGTATGGGCACTGTGCTTTATGTGTGAAATAAAATATTTGGAACTAATGCTGAGTCTGTTTCCTTAGAATTACACAGAACACTTCTTCCTTTAACACACTGAAACTGGGGCTCTCTGTTCTCTTTGGCTGCTTCTCCCCTGATAAATTTGATTGTACTTCTTTTCCTGATGCCTTACTTGTTGTAACTGCCTTTGTAATACCTTAATTGAATAGCGGGTTCATACATTAACCTGAAGTCCTCTATAGTATCTTAGTTTATGAAGGTTAAAAGTGATTAACTGCTGAAAGGCTGCTTGCTGTAAATATTGACATTCCCCCAACCTGCCAGGGTTTTGATTAGCTCCTCAAGTTGCCTTAACATTTTTGTTTATCAGGTTATCAGCAGTTCCAAAAGCTTGTAAGCATCAGGACTTTTCTCATGCCAATTATTGCTAATGTTTCAGACACTGAAGGCAAACGCATAACAGTATATGGTTGAGTACATTCATCACCTTCGAGTGGGACTGTGTGTGTAATATTAAGCTTGATTGTAAATATTTACACAAATGGGACTAATTTTGCAAAAATTAATTTCTTTTTCTTGCAGGCACTTTATTTCCTTTTCATTTAGCTTTGATGGTAATGTTTGTAAGTCATTTTAGTTTTTTGGAAAGAAGAATGGTTTCTGGAGCAAGCAAGATTGCTTTTTACAGCTGCAAATGGTTTATGTGCAAGATTCTGCCTTGCCCAAAAGCAGCTTGGATTTGACAGCAAGTGCTGGTGAACTTTGTAACGTTTGTAGCTGGTATTTTAGAGCATTCCTCCAAAATCTGCCTTTGGTTCTGGGTCTGACTTCCTCAGCGTTTCCATAAGTGTTCCTGGCAATGAATATTTAACCCTTTTGTTTGCTTTCATAGAGATTAAAATCTGCTGAACCTGTAAAAAGTCAGATGTTGTGAGATGGCCACCTTTGAAATGCCTGCTAGGTAGAAAAAAGATACCAGGTGACTTCAGTAACCTGTCATGCAGCTTTTAAAGTCAATACTATATATAAATCACATACATTTTAGCACTTGACTGCAAACTGCTCACAGGTGACCCAGAGGCTTCAGAAAGAAGAGGGGAAACCCTCCCACACCCTGGAATATTGTCAGGGGCAAATTTAACCAGGGTAGTGCAGCTGAGTGGCTCCTGAGATGGGGCTACAGAGATATGCAGAGCTGCTTTCATCCGTGCTGGGCTCACAACCACCCTGAGCTGAGAATCTGCCTCTCTTCCAGCCTCCACACAGCGGTAAAAACCCTCCCTGCCCTTTGCCAAGTGGTTCTCAACAACTATCAACTTCTTTATTTTAAATTAAGCATTGCTATTGAAGGTTCAGGATCCACCCTTTGCATGCTTGTTCCCACCTGCATGTGTTGGGGAGGGGGCTGCCTTGCTTTTTACAAGGGTTTGCTGAGATTTAAAAATCCCCCTTGGGTATGAACTAACCTGTTTTTCCTCAGGTGTTCAGACCATTTCTAGTCGTCTTGCATAACTCCTGCTCTTATCATGTGTGCAGGCTGATTCTCAACAAACAGCAGCCTTAGCAAGGAGCAGCTCCTGAGGAATAGTAAACGCTAGCATGCTAGTTTCCCTTTTGACATAAAACCAAAAAAATATTATAGCTTTTTTAACTAAAAAAAAATAATAGACACCTGTGACTTTATTTTTGTGATTTCCCAAGCAGAGGGGATGTTTCTGAGCTGCAACTGGTAGGATGTTCTTTATAACGTTAAATATCTGTTTTCATGGTTGTGTTTTACTTTACAAACTGTGACTTGGCTGTGATCTGACCTGCCTAGTGGTGTTCTCTTTAGTATTTGAGGATTTTGAAAAGCTTTCTAATATAGCTGTGATTTTATCTCTGGCCATCGAAAAGAGAGACAGATGCACATGAATAATACTTCTGAAGTTTCTCAAAAGAGAAACAATTGATAATCTAAATATATTTAATGCAATTATGTTTTTCTGGGTTCGGAAAATCTCAAGGTTTGTGCCATTACTTTTTTTTTCTACCTGAACAAGTTATGCACGTTATAATTTCAGTCATCCTGATCTGAACTTCTCAAGGTTTTACGTTGCATTAAAGGAATGAATGCTGGAAATATTAGTTATGGGATCCATAAACTTCACCCTTAAGAGCTGTGACATGTTGCAGACTCACTTGTTAAGTGGACGGAGAATTTCTCAATGAGTCCCAGAGCTGTGACACCATCACGGAGCAGTTTTAAAGAAAGCTGTGTGCTGACACTTGTGGAGAGGCATAAAATCAAAGAAGAATTCCTTGAGTTTTTTGTTAGGTGCAATATTTCACTGATTCAGAGCAACGTTCAATAGACAGTGAGTTGCGAAGGTTTTGGCTGAGTTCTGCTGTCCTCCTCCACGCATGACTGCATTTACTTTCCCACTACTCCTTAGTTTAACTAAGTCTTGCTTGTCCCTGGCATGTCATTTCCATTCAACCAGAGGGAATAAACATCTGGACACAGACACACTTCAGTTTCATCAGCCAGAAGTGCAAGCAAGCACCAGGCAGAGTTCTTCAACCTACACGTTGTCCTGTGCCCCTGGAGAGAAGGAGGGTAAATAAATCACCTTCTTTTTATGTATAAATGCCACTTGCACTAGAACAGTGCTGCATTTTAATAAACACACCCTGTAGTGGGGCCCTTTAATCTTAAGAGGAAAATAGCTTTAGATGTTTACTACCTGATGTGTTCCTAAGTGTAGACTGGACATTTGGCTACTGGTTTACTTCTGAGGAGGACCTTTTCATTTTAAGATGTCTTCCATAGCTGTTTTCACTCTTGTGCTCAGACTTTAAAGTGAACCCATGAATTAAAGTGAACCCATGGTTTCTGCAAAAAGTGGAATGGCTTCCTAAATGCTGTCCTTGACTGTCATGTATGTGGAAAAAATGTATTGCTGCCTGTTCTAAAGGGTGGACACTGTTCTTGCATGTACAAGCTGAAAGCATTGCCAACATCTGCCTGGCATTAAGGCAGGCAGATTTCAAAGGCATCGAAGCAGCCAAGTTCCTCTGGAAGTAAATGGGTGTGTGCCGTTTCTTTGAACTCCTTGCAAAACCCAGGCCTTGTTTGCTGGGAAAAGGAAGCGTAACCTTTCACATCAGCCCCACCTCCCTCACCTCTTTATGATGCACTGAAAAGTAATCCTGTGCCTCCCTGGAAGATCAGATCTCCCTGAACACCCATTCTGCAAGGGTGAGCCACTAGCATGAGTCATGGTTGTAGAAGCTTCTCATCCTTTTGATTGAAAAGTGTTTAATGAATATCATCTTAAATGTATCCTGAATTAGTAACAGCCAGGCAGACGTAGCTATTCTGGTGTTGGATGTCAAAAAAAAAAAAAAAA
>WEIS01082798.1:19780-40595 GCA_013389965.1 Todus mexicanus
CAGAATGGCCTGGGTATTTCAGGAGGTTCCTGCAGTTGCTGGTTTGCTTTGAACAATAACAATAGAAATATTGTTTCTAAAGATGACCATCTAAAATGCAGTATTCGAGTAATGTGAAGCTGCTGGTAGTAAATCCCTCAGTTTAGGGGGTGAATCTTGGCACCTGCCCATCAGAAGGGAATCCCTACACCTTCGGTCTTGAAGAGAGTTAAAGAAGAAGATGAATTGTGTGGAGCCTGGCGCTGTGGGTGCCAAGTCTATCAAACCCTTAGTGCACAATTAGTTTTAACATCCATCCTTACTTGGCAAAACCAAAAGTGTTTAGGCAGATATGTACTGGCTTTCTGGGCTGAACACAGCAGTCGTATAGGTCATATAGAGACTATGTGGCTGCTTTACCTGTCATGCATACCTGCGTCAAGCAGGGCTTACGGCGAGCCACAGTCCCTTTATCCCCCAGAGCACTGGTTCAAGGGGAGTTGAAGGAGTTAGGAGCACGCATAACTGCTGTGCAAGAGATGAAGTCTTTGGAGCCTGATTTTCATTCTGTTGGACTCCATATGAGCCTCTCAATTGATTTCAGGGCTATGTATTGGTCCCTTATCTGTGATTAAAACTTTTTTTAAATGGAATTTGGCATGAAAACGAGGTGTGAGTGTTATGTTCCTGGCACAGAGCCAGTGCAGCCCCTGGTCTCCATAGGTTGGTGGCCTTGGGTTTTGCACTACTTTGCCTATTGTTAGAGCAATGTCCTTCTGTTACGGACTTTTTTTTTTCTTTTTTTTTTTTTTTCTTTTGCTATTTGCAAAAGCAACTGGCTTTGCTGCACACATGGAAGTTTTAATAATTATTCCCAAGCAGCTCTGAGAGTTTTTTAACATGGAAACAAGTTCTACATTACTCGTTAAATTGGTCAAATTTCAATAAAGTCAGGAAAACATCTTGAAAACAGCATGAATATAATTTACAAAGAAAACAATCCAAGCGTTACTGCCAAAGAGTTTTCCAACAGGAAGGAAGAAAGAATTTCTCTTTCCCCCCACATAGAATGATTGTACTGTACATTAAATTAGTGGTTTGTGGAGTGAAGAAAACCACCACAGGATCCACAATGTTAATAAGAGCGAAGCTGGTACCCGATGTGAAGATAGGTCTCATTTCTTTGTTATTTTTCCAGGTAGGTTGTGTGAATCCAGGCTGCCAATATACATATTCCTGTAGGTAGCTCTGCATCAGCTTTATATAAGATGAGCTCTTGCTTGCTGTGTTTTTAAATCTAGCAGTCAAACTCCAGGTGGGGACTGAAGTTTGGCGGAGAGGGTCTGGATTCTCAGCAAACGTGGAAGTGAATGTGATGTCCTCTTTCCCCTAATATCTAAATGTTGTTTAATTAATCTGCTGAATCAGAGCCTGCATGAACCAAGTGCAAAACCAGGGGCCAATCTGCCTACCCCAAACCTCTCTGAAGTGCTCAGGACCAGCATCATGCAGTGAAGCAGAGCCTGAACGACTGTGCAGTAACCTTGGTTAAAGAGTCTCATTGCAGGTGAAACTTGGGTTGAGTTTCTTACTCAGAGTTCAAAATAAAAAGATGGGGAGGACAGCAGAGCACTAACAGCAGATCTCATGCTTATTTCTTAATGAGGTAGATTCAGACATTTATATGCCATGCTATACGTACGTGGCCATGTGAAGGGGTTGTTACATGGAGGTATTGACTGGAGGCATTATTGTTGTAAATCATTTGTACTATCAACTCTACTACCTGAAAGGGAAATATAAAGCAGACCTGAACTTGGCTGATGATAGAACTAAATGTAAAACTGCAACTGTGTCTGGTGACCACATTTTGCAATTTTGAGATGTTTTAGCGCTGACATGAAAAGCAGTCTTTCCAAGTTTTTTGCAATATAAAACTCAGACCTCAAGATCAGGGTCTGGAGTGATTGCGCATTCTCCCCTTCTTTTGCTGAGAGGGACAAGTTAGTTCACCCTGAACTTCACAAACCTTTCTGTTGAAATCGGCAAAATCAAAATAATTTTTTTGCAAAATATTTTAGCTTTGGTAAGGGAGTGGGATTTTTGTGTAAAAACCCAACAAACCTTTCAGTAGAAACAGTTCTAACACATTTTCTCTGTCAATTTGTATATAATCTTCCCCTGAGGTTCCTTTGCAACTGATATGAACTCAGGGAGGGAGGGAGGGGGAGAGTGGCTGAGCAAAACCCGCAAACACATTTTTGGAAGTGCTGCATTTTGCAATGAGGCTGCTACACTGTTTAGTTTGACACTTTCACAAATGTTGTGAGGTTTAATTAACTAAAGCCCTTTATCATCGTTAGAGAAATGGAGTTCTACAAGATTATTAGTAGATTTTTTAAGGGCAACATCTGTATAGGAAAAATTAAAATCTCAAACTATATTTCTCACCAACAGCATTGGAGGGAGAAACATGGAAAGGGTACAGCTACTTATTATATTATTGTGTGGTGGGTTTTCCCCCTCCCTTCACTGTTAGTTTAACAGCTGTGCTCCATCTCTGAGGCATATTTGTCTTTATCTTTGGTCACTTTGTCAGAGTTGGCAGAAGGAGTCTTAGGTGGGGTTGTTCTCTTAGCAAATTAAACAATGACCAAAACTTTGCTCATTTCTTCCATCATTATTTCAGATTTCCATGTCTTCATTTTACTTAACAATATAGAGACAGTATGTCTCTGCTCTCGAGTATGAACAAGGGGGGGAAAACAACGCAAGGACTGTAGGGCCTACGAAGGTCTGCCTTTTTTCTGAGGACTGCTCTATGCATTATACTATCTACCTCCTCACAGAGACTATGTAGCAAAATGTTTTTACAATGTTTTAAGTGTATAAAAATGCTTGGATTGATAACGTGCTTGGGCAGAGTAATGCATTGATGAGATGGATTTTATCTGAGCTAGGTGACTATTAGAGATAGAAAATATTATTTAATATAAGCTATTTGAGATCCAAACAGTTCCAGTATTTTCTTTTTCTTCATTTTAGACTCTAATGACCATCAGAGGATTTAATTTGTCAATAGACTATACAAATACCCAAGCCCCCTCTATCTGCCGCTGCGACAGAACACAACAGGGAAAAAAACAGGTACTTGCCTTTGATAATCTTTCAGGTCTTCTTCTGGCTAGTTTGGCAAACTCATGACTTTGAGCTTAGGCTTGCATTCTGGCTTTGTCGTTTGGTTGTGTTGACCTCAGTGGAGAATGTAGACAAGAGAGAAGGGAGCAGGACAGGTGAGAACAGCACAGAAAAATGCCAGGAGTGATTCTGAGTAGAATTGAAGGAAACAAAATGCTCAGATAGTGGGAGTGGTGGGAGCAGAAAGGCCAGAAAGTGGGACCCTGGGTGCTCTGTGGCTTCTGTACAAGAAGTCCAAGTCTGCTATATCGCTGGAACCTAGCAGTGATGGCACAGTTGCTTATCGCTGTAACAGATTTCAGAGGTGCCCCAGGAAATACCTTTCCATCTGATGTTCAGTTGAGCAAAAGAGAAGGCCAGGTTCAGACACTTAAATAGAAGGAGGTTCATTTCCCCTGGTGTCAGCAGGCCTGTCTGCACCGGGTCTTTTTGGCTGAAGCAGATGCTCTACACTCATGGCATTGGTTTGTGGCCACTGAGGTCTTGGGTGAAGGGAACTTGATCACAGGGTGTCAGCCACAGCCTGAGTTTCCCTTCCTTTCCCTTTCCCTTGCAAAGCTTCAAAAACAAATAAGCAAAAACCTCCTGGGACAGCCAGGCAGAACCACCTGCAAACTACTCTAAAGTCTTTTAAAAAATAATTGCTTGAAATCTGAAAATATCCATGGGTGTGCTGGGCAAGGTTTTCTGGGCTTAATGATCCTGACCAGCAGGTATGTTGTGGTGTACAACTGGAGATACCTTAAAGGTCTGGAGCAGGACACTCTGGCACAACGTTTCTCCAACGTTTCTCCAACTGAAATCGATGTAAATCTGTGGGGAAAAGGCACTGTCTCACTCCACTGCTGACACCCACCTCCCTGTGAGTTATTTCCAGTTGTACACCCAGAGTTGAACATCAGCATGTCTGTGAGGATGGCAACTGCTCCCGTGCCATGAGACCTGCTCATCGCCGGGAGAAAATACAGTCAATCAGTGCCCACATCTGACAAAACCATCCTGAAGTAACCTACTCACCTAGTAACACTGACCAGTGTCCCCTGTCACTCTTATTGGTGGCATGCTGAAATGCTGGATGAATGCTATGATGATCTTTTGGCAACCTCCGATGGAAGAAATAGAACACCAATTGAAAACGCAAAGGGAAGGCTCAAAGAATCTATCATTATTAATCCTGCTGTCAGTTTTAATTTTGGGGACATTACCTCACTCAACACTCGATGGAGAGAGCTGCCAAAAATGATGATGTCATCATCACCAAGCACATCTGACCCTGGCTGCTGATTGCCAGTGTTGAGTGCAAGTTAATAAATCCCCTGGTACCTGGATACACATTGGAGTTTTATTACAATGCAGGCATTCCACGATACCCTGGTAATTAAACAGTCTGGGGTGGAAAGAAACCAAGCCACTATTTTGCCCTGTTTAGAGAAATTGTAAAATATCATTGTCTTTCAGATCAGCTTCCTTCAACTGTCATGTAAACCTGTGTTTTGACTGTACTGAAAAGCTAGGAGGAAAACTTAGCTGTAGGCAGAAAAGCGAGATAAAATTATATTTTTTGTGAGATCAGATCTGCTTCCTCTGGCTTAGTACTTGCAGACTAAAGTGGCTCCTAAAGTTGTGTATCAGGGCAGAAACCTGAGATCCCAAAGCAGTGAGGTGGTGGCTGCAAGACTTGCTTGGGGCAGGGGGAACCTGTAACAGCTCCATGTGTCTTCATTAGTGCTGGTGGCCACAAACCCACCCCCACTGGTCTCTCAAGTTGGCTACTGCTGTCCTGAAACCCATGCTAGGAAGAGGGCTTGAATTATTTTGTGTGCTGGCTCATATGAAGACATCCACCCCTCACCAGCCTGAAACCCTCTTCACACCATGGTAGCTATGGAAGGCTGTACGTGGTGTGGTGCAGGCACAACTATGCCAGTCCCTTGGCGTCCGCAGCCACCCACCCATCCAGCCTCCCTTCCCTTAGTGGTGGCTCAGGCTCTGCATCTCCTCCCCCAGTGGGTTGCAGGATCTGGCCTAAGGTGCCGGACCGGACCCGCTGGTGCCTGCTCTTCCTGGCAAGATCCAGACTTTCTTTCAAGTGCTGAGCTTGCCAGACCTTCCTGTTCTGGGAGCTTGAGCAGAATGCTCCTAAATGTGGTCTAAGATGGCCTCACTGGGCAGCATTGGGGGCTTCCAGTGCAAATAGAGGCTGAACTTTGAACCAGGTCTAACAATCAGGGCACTCCATCTCCAAGAACCAGAATTTTTTTATAATTTTTAAGGAAAACTGCAATTCTGGCATCTCTGTGTGGACTCAGGAGTGGGGTTCTCACCACAGCCATGCCTCTACCTCCTTGCCACCTCTGTGAGTTACCTGCCACAGAGATTTTGAGTGTTGTTCTCTAGCAGAACAGCAGAGCATCCAGGTCTGAATCCTGACTGGAGTCCTGAGTAGAAGCAATATATATTGCTTATCACTAGTGGGTCTGCGTTTTCACTCTTAGCCCATCTCCAGATGTAGCCCCAAGATGAGCCAGACAAAGCATTCATAGGGTTGCCACATTCCCATGGCAGTAGCAGCGTAACTACTCCCAAATTTATAGAGCCCATTGAATAAAAGAACAATCAAAGAAGTCATATTGACAAAGCAAAGCCTTTAAAAGGGTGAGCAGGGCTGAGGACTTTCACACTAGAGAAAGCTTTAAAGTTGCACTTGTTTGGAGCTGACATCTGTTTACCTTTAAAGGTCTATAAATAATATTACCTTTCCTCTTTACTTACTACTGGAGATGCTGCTTTGCTTCTGTTTATGGACCCTCTCCTCCTCTATCTTGATATTGGAGTTATCTGGCTGAGTGATTTGACATCATCGTCATCACCAAATTCTCGCCTATCTCTATAGCAACAGATGATGATGCCACAAACAGAGGATTATGCAATCTATGTAGGCTCGGATGGAAGGAGGGGCAGGGCTGGGAGCTCTGATCTAAACACAAATGTCTCTAATAACAGTAAGGGGAATACAGAAACTTGTTGGCAAAGGAAATGTTTTCTTTGTATAAACATTCTCCTTTTCCAAGTTTTGCTCTGGTGGGAAAGTCCCTCCTTAAAGTCCTCTTATATGTATATGTACACATTATACATACACATTCACACAGATACTAATTTTTGTATGTAAACGAATATATGCAAATGCAATATTGTTCCCAGTGTTGTGCGGGCAGAGGCATTGCCAGCTCCCTACACGCAAACTCTAATGCATTCAGGATCTACTGTGCTTCACTCATCCTAAGACCAAAGGTGCTGTGGGTCCACCCAGACCTTGCATTCCCTCCTCAGCAGAGGACTGACCCTGCTGAAGATCCTCGTTCATGTCTGGGCATGTTTGTGTCCTTGGCTAGATGGGATGGATCAGCAGCCTCCTTGTTCTGACCCACGCTGTCTTTTCTCTACCAGGTTTGTCCCATGGTTAAAGTACAGGAGGAGAAGCATAAGAGTAGTGATCAGTATAATCTCTGCCCTCCCAAAAACTTTTAAGCAAAGCCTAAGGAAATGCCTTTGAAGCCTGCTCTGGCCTCAGTTTCTCCAACAATCGGACAAATAAATCTCCTGGTTAAGGAGGCAGTGAGGATAACTTCAAGCTTGTTTCTGAGTGCTCTGACTCTTTGATGAAGAGGTCCGTGGAGACTCTGGAAAACATGCTTGTGGGTGTTTCTTCTATGTTTATCTTATTTTTATTGAATATATGAATGCATCCTATCTAGCACATGTTGTCAGAATCAATAACTGTGCCTTGTTAGCAGTTTTTCCATTTATGGCATATTGTCCTGACATAGCTGTAAAACCTCATTGAATATGGTTTTAATAACCCAATGGTATTTAACGTACAATCGCCATCTTATTAAGTCTAAATTAAATCCTTACTTGAGACACTTAATTTAAAGTGTGACTGATCTTTTCCTGGCCTGGATGGAGATACTTAAGTGACACTTCTTCCAATTTGGCCACGTGGCTGAGGGGGTGGGATTTAAATAATGTATTTTGATGATACTACTCATCTGGTTAAAGCTGAATTGCATCATTTTATGAACACTCAGAGACAGGATCAAATTAAACCCAACTTCCCACCAAGTTAACTCAGCTGAGCTTCAGAGCTTAGCACTGTATTCAAAACACACACTTATTGTGACTATCCACTCATCAGCATCTGCTTGGCTTTTCCAAAGGAAAAAATGAAGTACACCATATTTTTCTACTCAGAGCCTCTTGTGGGGTGTCTTTTGAGTTGACAAAGACAAGGCTTACATTCTGCTGTGGGCACACTAATAAAATAAACCTAATAAAATAAACATTACATGCAATAACGATGCTACTAAATCTAAGTTCAATGTGTAGCTAAAGTGTTACCCACAGATCTATTTAGAGTGATGTGCCTGGACTTCTTTCCATCCTTTTCCAACCAAGAGTCACATAAACATTTGCTAAATTGAAATCATTGTCAGGACCAATGGGAGCTCTGTGAGCAACTTTGGCACGTGCAAAGCTGAGGAGCCCTGCAAAGCTCACAGATAAATGACACGCTGTCATTTCTGCACGCCAAGGCCACCACTGTCAAATGGCCAGACCAAAGGATTTAGAAGAAAATTTCTGAACAAAAGTGCCTGGGAAGACATTGGGAGCTATCACGTAGATTGCTTCTGTGCTCTGTGCTTGGGCCACACAATAACCATTTTGTTGGATTAAGTTGTGTAGTTGAAGGTGCATAGGAGAGGGAAGCATTCATTAGTGCAGGCAGGTATGGGGTCTTCAGTTTTATGTCTAGGGTGACAATGCAGCCAAGTGACTAGGGCACTGCACTGGGAGCCAGCAGAAGGAGGGGCACTGGGTGGTGGGGTGACTTCTGGCAAGACTTTGGTTTCCCCATCTGTTTAGCCTCAGGCCTTTGGCAGCATTTGTGGAAAGTTAGGTAGGTAGTGCCATCCTCATTGTAGCTTGCACCTCAAATTCTAACTGCATCCTAAACCTCTCTCTGTATTATTTATTGAAAATAAGCTCTGGAATATTTTAGTTAATTTTCAGAGTAAAGTGGAAGCTTGTTCCAGAAAAGAAATATGAAAGAGAATTTCTAGAATTGCAGAAATCTTTTTATCTGTGCTAAAACTATGCTAAAAACAACTTTGTGGATTTACCTGCAGTTGTGTTGACTAATGTGGCTCAGCCCCATTCATAGCCACACTATGGCTCTCCAGGCAGTCACTGCAAGGATGTGGTAGAATTACAGGAGAAATGCACCCTCAAGAAATGGTCTGGACAGGTTCTGTTTCATGGCTATCTCTATATTGAACAAATCTGGTGATTTGTGCTCGCTTTCTGGTGTTGCTGGATGGTGTTGCCCGCTTTAGTATAAACTTGCGTGTTGCAGTACTTTAAGATCTTTATCAAAGCCCCAGCTACTGGATTTATGGGATTACAGAAGAGTTTCTGCTGTGATTCAGCAAACCAAAGGAAAACTCAAATCCAAGTGATTTCAGGGGAAGGGTTCAAAGTATGACCAAAACCAGAGGTCAAGCATTCGGATAATATAAGTGTATTCCTCTTTTGAAGACCTCAAAGTTGTCTGTGAAGCATTGTCAGGACCGCTTTAGAGGCTTGACTCCAAGATGTCAAGTGCTTAGAATTGGCGATACTGCTGCTGTATGCAAGTAAAGGGGCAGGACAAGGTCACTTAATTGCAAAGATCTCTCTGAGGTGCTTCACCGTAAAGGTGCTTGGAGGTCTGCTTGCAAGGCAGCTGCTGGGGAATAACCAGGACTGCCTCTCTGAAATCAAAACTTTCGGGTTTTGCGATGCCTGTTACTGGATGCAGCCTTGCAAGGGGCTCAGGATAAAGAAAACATTATTGCTGTATAATCCTCTGAAAATGTTTGAAATCACAGCCTGTCCTGAAAGCAAGGAGAATGTGCATTGTCTGACATCGGCACCAGTAGAGTCCGCACTGAGGGCAGTATAACACTTCAAGTAAAAATGTTTGTGTTTCTATTATGTCTTCCATCCAAGACCTTAACTGCTGTTTGGTTCAGTTCAGTCTTGATGATTGATTTCTCCTGGATGCTGGGGTGAGAATTGTTTTAACAGTTTACAGATGGACAAATGAAACAGGGAGGTGTCCAATGTATTGCCCAGCACTGTAAACTAAGCCAGTGGCAGAACAATTGTATCCCTGTTTGATCCCAGCCAGGTTTCATCCTTCTTTTTTTTTTTTTCCTTCTTTTTTAAAAATTTGTCTTCCTCCCTAGCATGCAAACACTTTAATAGCTGAATCACAGCAGCAGAAAATGATGAGGCTGAAGACACTGATGAAGACCTTTCATAGTGGTATTTATTCTTTGTGTTCTAAACCTGGAACAATTCTTATTGCAGTAATTCCAGTTCTGTGAGATATATTAGCTTTGTATTGCTGTTGCTGCTGCTGCTGTGCCTCTGTATTTAACAGTTTTCCAAATAATTTTACTGAAGCTCACAAGTTTTAAGAGCTTTTCCAGGATGAAAGAGAAGGAAAAGGAATGTGCTTACCCAGAGTGTTTTCTCTATGCCTCTTTTGTCTATCATTAATTAGGAAGGGTTTCAAGTGATAAAACCAGCTTGTTGTTATAAGTCATCCACATGCTAAATTAAAGTGGGCAAAATGACATGGCAGTTAAACCCTCAAAGCCTGAAGTCAATCAATAAAATCTATGGAAAATTACTCTGAGCAAATTAACATCCTTTAATACATAAATGCAGATTATTTTTTTTTTATGTCTCTGCATAATAACTATGCACAAATTTTCTGTCCATCCCAATCTCATCTCAAGCCAGACAACACTCTTCTCTTTCCACCAATACATCTTCACAGGAGTCTGTAACTCTCCAGGGTGGAGTGAGAGCTGGGGTAAAGCAGCACGTTGGGCTGGAAACCAGGCTGGCTGTGGACACTGTGCCCCAGCTCATCATCATTTAGTGCTCCCAGAATGACCTGATTTAGGAAAACCTACTAAGAAAAGTATTGAGGTTAATTTGGCATATTTTGATGGAGCCAAGCTATGAAGCAGCCATAGGGATGTGGGAAAATCAGGTGAGGTGGGAGGTGGGAGGAACAGCTGATGAGGACCTGAAGGCAGGAAAAATTCCTATCATATGTTTGCTGTGCTGTTACCTGCAGAGTTTATGCCTTATATCTATTGGTACTTGCCTGAGTCCATAGCTGAGAACAGCAGAGAGGAGTTGGAAGAGCAGGCTGGAGCGAGCCGGCTCAGTCATGGTGCCCATCAGCAGCAATCCCTCCACTCTGTACCCAAACTGTGGTGTGTCCTCTCTTTCTGGTACATTTTCTCCAAAACATCTTTTCCACCCTTTCCTTAAATTTGCCAATCCCAGCCTCCCTGAATGTGTATAAAGAGAAGAAAACTGGATGCAAACAACTTCAGAAGCAGAGCTAGAGTAGTGCTAGTTGATCAGATAGGTTTACAGAGCAACGGAACTTAATGGTTTCTGGGGGCTAAGGACACAAACCATCCATCTTTTTAGGTACCCTTGCAAGCACTCAGCATTAATATCTAAGGGCTTTTTAGTGCCACTGAAGAATTTATTCTCACAACACCACTGGGAGAAAGAGGATTTCATAGCTCTAATTTCAGTATAAGTAGGAATTTGAGAAACCGAGCCATAGAGCTATTGCTTTCCACTTAGCTCCTGTCTATGGATATTGTCAAAAGATTATGAGACTGGATAGATGAACTAGAGAATATCCCATGAATTTTATTCCCTTCCTATGCATCAGTGTTTCTAGAGCTCTAAGGACTTTGAGTGTATGTAATTGTTTCAGATGACTTGGGCTAAGTTACCCCAGATAGAAAATGCAATAGGCCAACAAACTGAAGGATTTGAGGTATTTTTAATTGCATAGTCAAAAGCTGACAGTTTGCTGAAGGAGAAATGAGTCCAAGGTTATGAAATGCAGGAGTTCATCTCTCTGCCAATAAAGCTCTGGAATGGATTTTCTAGATGTTTCCTGTCAAGAAATTGTTCTAATAAAAATTAGTCTTTACGCAAATTGAAATTTTCTGCAGGAAAATTCTGACTTTGCTGAGTTGCCCCCTCCCCTTGGGAAAATTTAAACAGTGCTTCCTGCTGGGAAGATTTTTGCCAATTTTATTTTCTGTCTGAAGGGAGAAAAACAAATTGATGCATGTTTCCCAACAGCCAGTAGAGCTGAGAGGAGGGAGGAAAGGCCAAGTGCCCTGGCTGTCTGCCTGCCATGCAGCGTGGTCACTTCTGCCGGTTGGGTTGGATGGGAGAAACAGAGGCAGGGGTCCTGGAGGACTGGTCTCTGGAGACCTACCCAAAATTTTGTTGGTAGCCTGAATTTTAACCTATTTAAAAAGAACAACCAAGCATTTTCAAACCTCCTCTAACCATTTTGTAAGTTGTTGGGTTTTTTTTTCCACGAAGCAAAAGGTACGATTTTGTTGTTGTTGTTTTGTGGGATTTTCGTTGTTTTGTTTGGGGTTTTTTGTTGGGTTTTTGTTTGTTTGTTTGTTTGTTTTGTTTTGTTTTTTCCTTTGGAATGGATTTGCCTTCTCTGGGCTGCTCCCCTCCCATGACAGCTACAAGAAAGCTGAAAGGACAATTAGTTCTGAGCAGAAGTCTGCAATACATTGGCAGCTGGAATTCCATCAGATAAGCAATATTTGATTAATATTGGACAGTAGGAGGAGACAAAAAGGGATAGTATGGACATATTGGTAAAGCACTCACAAGAGCTATTCATGGATTTGCAATATTCCAGTGCAGATTGCCAATGTTGCATTAAAATATTGCCTCAGAAGCAGTTCTCTAGACCCAGTGCAGGATAAGCTGATGAACAACTCTCTCCTTCACTGTTCCACACATCTTCTTCAATGATATTTCAACCCATTTGCTCTGTCTATTGCCAGTGGCTTGAGCAAGGTTGGTTCAAATGAATTTAAAGCAGGGATAAATATTGTCAATTCAAATCACAGCTTTCCAGTCTGTCTATGGGATTGTCCCTAGGGCAGGCATCCCTTGCTGAAATGGGTCATATTCCCCCTCTAGATGAGAAGAGTGAGGTGAGTGACAGCAAGGAAAAAACAGGAAAGGGAGAAAACTGGTAAATAAGAGAATGATTCACAGGGCAAAGAGGACATTTAAGCTTTTTTTGTTTCTTTTTTCATTGTAGTTTATTCCAAATCCTGCTGCAGCCTTCCTGGAGGAGGGGGGAGGGCATTGGCTGATTTGCATCTTATGTTACTGCTGACAGTAGGAGGTCTTAATTGGGGCACCAAAGAGCAGGTGTATGCTAACGTTAATCTTCCCTTTCACCTGTCACTCATGCAATGAATATGATCTCTCCTTCTCATTAGGAGCCCTCTGTCACATGCTGGGGAGCTTTGGAAGGGTCCCTCTGAAACTTGTTGGGATTGATTTTGCTGCCTGTGCTGGGTTATTACCGTCAAACCCTGGACAACCTCTCCCAAGGAACACATCTGTCCAGTGGAGGTATGGATGAGCAT
This sequence comes from Todus mexicanus, assembly GCA_013389965.1. Taxonomy (NCBI): domain Eukaryota; kingdom Metazoa; phylum Chordata; class Aves; order Coraciiformes; family Todidae; genus Todus; species Todus mexicanus. Next base: position 32,521 of record WEIS01082798.1, read on the forward strand.
CACGTAATAGCTTCAAATCGTATGTGCCTTGTGGAAAAATGAGCAGTAATTCGTGTATCGGCCTTATGACAAACAGATAGAGACTGGCTCATTTTGAAAATAACACGTTGTGTGCTTGAATGTTGCAGAGATGACCTTAGGAGGAAAGTTAATTTAGCAAAGATACTCAGTTTGGTATTATCTCCAAATGTTGATTCCTGGAATCATTACTCACTTCATAGTCAGGCAAAACTTCCCTGGATTTCAAGGACTCCAGCTGGAGCCAAGAGGAAATTGGCCTGGGAGAGGATGAAATAGTAACTCTAGAATTTGAAATCTCTTGCTGTTCACCTATCATAGCAACAAGAGCCTAATCCTTTGCTTGAGTGGTGCAGAATATTAGGAAACAACTAAGAGCAGCCAAGAGCAACTAAACCTGCTTTGTTTTGCTCCACGTGCACTGTCAGCTCTGCGTCTTGTGAGAAACCTGCAGAAAGGAAAACGATGTCTGTCTCCTGGCCATGCATTCCGTGCAAAGAGAAGGGGAAAAAAAAGGAAAATCATCTCACAAAGAGTTCATCTGAGCTTTTTACATTCTTCTAGTGCCACTCTGGAACTAGTTCCATTCTGGTTCATTCAGAGGTGAAATAAGTAATTATCTTTGGGAGGGAAAAAAAATCACGTTGTTAAAAGTATTATATTTAGAGAGCAACAGTTTGTTGGCTGTGAGTGTGATCCAGGGGGATGAGCATCGGCTGCAGCCCATGTTCTGACTCAGAGCAGAGTCCCGTGGGAATCACAGCTGCTTCAGGGCCCTTGTGTTGCTGGATTTTCTTTAGGATGATGATATTTGGCCTTTTCTCATACTTTTATCGTTCTCATCAGTCATTGGGAGGTGGCTTTCTTTATCATCAGATTCCTTCCAAAAGCGGTAATATTGTGATTCAATATAATGGAAACCAAGAAACAAATGGGACTGACACATTAATAATGTAATTCTAACTCATAATTTGGTTTGTCCTTGTGGAGATGGGGTCATGGTATGAGACTTTTCTCTTTCCTGAGATTAGGGAAAAAAGCCCAGTAGTAGCAGCTAACTGCTTAGCCCTTTTGGGGATAAAATACCTCTGGAAAAGTACTGGGAGAAGTCCTAGCTTTCCCTCCCAGAGAACACATTTGGGAGCAACCTGCCTTGTTCAGACAGTGATGCAGAACCCTCCTGCCTGCTAATGGTCCTCCCAGACACCCTTCTTCAAGGACTGGGCTGCTGGCAAGCACACTGTTAAAAGCTGGGCTGGTTTTGAACTTTCAAACGTTTCTTTAATGAGGAAGAGGTGCCAGGTCACAGCTACCCAGATTAGGTGCCACAAACTGCTGTTGCGTCTGCCTGTGGGTCTTTTCCCCAACCCATGCAGCACAGAGAGACTGTACAGCTCTGTAGACAGGACAGGGGCTGGCAGTCAGGATCAGGACCCACATTTGCAGACCCACCATCACCCAGTGCTGCTTAACTAGAGAAGGTTCCCCAACCAACAACCACATCCTAAATTTAATTACATTCCTGATTAGCAAGTGTGTTATTTGAATCAAACTTTCCAGACCTAATCATGTGTGAAACTGAGGCTAATTATATCTCATGATGGTTCAATCTGCAATAGGGAGATGAAGTTAAAAGAAGGAAAGTGAGCTGTCTTTAGCTGTGTAATTGTCTTCCACAGGAGCTTGGAGCAGCTGGCAGATGTCCTCTGTGCCTACATCTTTTATATCAGCTTGGGAAATACCAGAGAAGTTACAAGTCATCCTCCTGTTTTCATGTTGGGTCTATCTATGGTCTTTATGTCATAAACTTACCTGCACTCATGGTAGGATGCAGGAACCTTATGGCCTTTTTCACATGTAATTTCAGTACTCCAGTGATGATGTGAGAGTTACTGACCTTACAGAAGCTTCCAAATCAATTCTGAGTCAATGCATTTAATTTTTAAACTTTTTTTTTTTTTTAATCCTCATTTTTTTCATTCGGCTCTCCAGTAGAGGGAAACAAGGACTTTTACAAGAAGAACCAATATTCAACTGAAGACAGGAGGATAAAAATTGTAGAGACAACCCTGCCCTGATTATAATTTCTCCACTGGGCAATGGAAGATATTTTATCTTAAATTCTCAACCTCCTTATTGTTTGTCTTTTAGTGAATTTTAATAAGCATGTTCTTCAATTCCAGTATTTATCTAGTGTCCTATAATCAAGTAATTACCAAAATTATAAGGGACAATCAGAGAATCATGATGCCTAAGTGCAGGAGGGTAACAGGGTTGGTTTTAAGCATATGAATATTATGGATTTCATCTGCCTGGCAAAGTGGGGCAAAGCAGTGTCAGCCTCAGCGAGATACCTCCTGTGCTTAACAGTAAGCATGTACCTAACTGTGTTACTGGATGGGAAGTCTAAAATCTCTGTTATTCCAGTCTGTGAATGTGTTGTCTTGAAATGTACAAGCTGCAATTAAGAGCTATTGGATAATAACTATGCCATGAAAATGTCCTAAACTATTAAAGAGCTGAAGATGATAGTGTGCTTTTAATGTTTCACATAAACCATTTGGGATTTGAAGAACTTTCAGCACTCATGAGGAAGTCAGAATATATGCTTGCTTGGGTTAAAGGGAAGGAAGAGAGAAAGCCCTGAATTAAATTTCTGAGCTCGACACCCTCCACTTTTCTACATGTTGCTCAATTCTAAACAGGGAAAATAAAATCAGCTTTGTTCATGAGCATATGCTTTTGACATTTTTTCTTCTTGGAGCCTGTGAATTATTAATAAACTAATTTCTCTTTATAGTTCAATCTTTGGAGACTTAAAGTGCTCACTCAAATGCACTGAACAGGAGGAATGCTTCAGCTCCAATCAGCTCCTGTCTTCTTTGGAAATGCTGGCCTTGAGGTATCTGTGAGTCTTTGAAATCAATCTTTTATTCAACCGGGAATATCTGATGGCTTGGAGGTCTGGTCTGTTAATTCTGTCTAATGCCCTGTTTAAGTTCGGGGTGTTTCAATTTGCTGATTTTCTGCTTTTACTTTGCTAAGAGCATCCCTCTCCTCCTTCACCACACCCCGTTTCTTTGTCACGAAGTGGAAACAAAATGTTTGTTGGGCTCAACAAGTAAGTACGGGGTGGAATGATCTAGAAAATACCCTGGGTGGCACCTAGGTGAGATCTCACTGAGTATTTCAAAGCTGATTTAGTACAGCTTGATCTCTAGGATCAGGAGTGCAGCTGTTGAAGGGATCCTTGTGCTCTGTCTTGCAGCCTTTCATCACTACCTCCTCAGCTAAGGGTTTCTCCTGCTACCGGCATCAGTAGCACTAGCTAGCATGATGAAAACAGAGGAGAGAGGGGAATCAGAGAAAGAAGGGGGTGATAGCGAGGCCTCCCAGTCCTTTGCACATCAGCTGTTGAGGATTGTGAACAGCCTGCAGTAACAGGGCTGTACAATTTTGTCTGCTGTCCTCTGGATAATTTAGACCAAGATGTGAACCATAGGATAAATGTGCAATGCCTTCCATAGAATGCTAACGTGAACCAGAAATTACAAGATTAGGACCCTTTGGTGATAAATTGTGATTTCCTCTTCACCAGAGCCTGGGCTGAGAGCCGAACAAATCCATTTCACTTGTGTGCATGTGAAACAAAAGCTCTCCATGATAAAGCAACATTGTTTGGTCCTTCCATTCTCATGCTTCTAAAAAAACCTACAAATGACTGAAAAAGGTCTGCATGAAATTTAAAAATAGTCCGAGGGACTGGGTTACAAGTCACTGAGCTCCATGTGGTCAAATAAAAACAACAACAACAAAAAACCCCAGTTCTAAATTAAGCTATATAACAGAATTTTGTTTACCAGAAATATTTAACTGGAGAAAACCACATTAAGGCAGAGGCCTCTTTAACAAAAATGTCCTATGCAGAAGAAGCTTTTTAGGGAAAAAAATCTGACTCTTGAAAGAAACCGAAAAAATGGTTAAAGAAAAAACATCTGGGTTTCTCTCACGTCTGATGTATTTCTCTTCCTTAGTCCTCATTACTGAGGCTATTTGCATGAAAACTGTGGGCTAGACTCCTGCTCTCCTTTGTGCTGGGGTAAACTGGAGTAGCTTGGCTGGGTGAGACAGAGCTTGGTGCTGGCTCTGAGCTTCGGTCGTGCAAACCTGTAGCGCAAGCAGTGATAGTGGTAGCACAGCGGGACACAGCAGTGTTTTCTGTGCATGATTTATTTTCCACCTCTCTCTGAGGCCTTGGCAGCCTTGTGAAGCTGGGAAAAGGCATTCAAACCTAGGAAAAGGAAAGGTTTTACTTTGCTGGTGCATGGGGGAATTCCAAGTGAGGGACAAATGTGATTTGGTTCCAGCTTCCCATTCAAGTTGATGGGATTTGTGCACCTCAGCCCATGAAGGTCTTTGGGAAATTCCAGCCATGAAGGTTAATTATAAGCCTTTAATTAATCAGACATTCACTGTGGGCTGAAGTGGTCTGGCTTTCTGAGCACCAGCCTGGGAGCCAGGAGGTCCTTAATTACCACTGCAGCTCCCAGCAGCAGGGGAGCGGAGTGACTTTGAGGCAGCTGCAGGTCTCCTGTGAAGGGTGGGTTGTACAGAACCGGTGCTGGAGGTGCTGCAGGGCCAGGGTGGAGTGTCAGGCTAGGGAAAGTGGTTTGTGCCATTAGTGCCAAATCAGGCGCAGTCTGCGAGTGGGTTCTGCTGGGTTCCCCAGGGGTGAACAGGAGATAACATTTAGTGGTAGAACAGGTTGTAAAATAGCAGTAAAAAATGATGGGTTTTTTACATCTTCTGCACTGAAAAGTTAGAATACTTACAAATTTGTAATAATTACTAATTACAAATCCAAACTGGCTAGCTTACTTTGCAATACTTTTTAAAAGAGGCTTCTTAATTTTGAAATGTCTACAAATCAAGGTAGCAATAAATAACATCTCTGAACTTCTTTCTTCCAGAAGTGTAAAGAATAATTGCCAATATACACTAGAGTATATATCTGTTGGTTTTCCCTGGACAGTTAAACCAACTAACATGTGGCTGGTGCTCCAGAGGTACCTACAGCAGGGAGGGACTTGGCTCTCTGCCTGTAGAATATGGCCTGAGAGGGAACTTCTGGCCTCCCTCAAACGGATGGCAAAGTAACATTGACTTCAGGTGATCTGGGATTTCTCTCAAATAATATTATTAGCAATGTTTCAATACCCTTTAACTTAATAAAACCAAAATGGCAGCACTAGAGAGAGATGCTGATGAGGGAGGATAAAAGCCATTTTGCTTCTCCCAAAATTACAAGAACTCTATTTTTTTTTTTTTCTTCAAGCGTACACTGTGTTTCTTAGTAAGAGGGAAAAATATGACGTGGGAGAAAATAACTTTCAGTTGATGCACTGAAACATTTTTAACTATCAAACTGATGGAAGCTGCATCCATGAGAAAATCAGTGAGGACTCCTAAAACCATATGAGGCCAACAGAAAAAAAAAAAAAAGAAAAAAAGAAAGAAAATAAATATCCCTATTCCTGGAGGATGCCTGTTTCTTTAAGCAGCTGTTTCTTGTCTCTGAGGTAACAAAGTTGTCATGTGATGCATCTGTTACCATGGCAATAATCTGTAATTGTGCAGAAAATCCACCAAAGTAGCGTGCAACTCCTTAGTGAATTGGATGGAGAGAAAAATCACCCCTGTGCAAGCCTTGAATTGATGATGTTGTGAAACTGCATTGGCCAAGTCAGCCCAGTTTCACCTCCAATGCATTTTCTATATTTATTTGCTGTGGTTCTGGTGTCTAGTGTTTGCCTGGTCTTTAAAAATGCTCCTCACCTGTGCACTCACAGCTGGTAAATAATGTGTATCTTTGTGTGCACTTCCACCCTCCCCTCTTGCATTCAGAGCATTTATATAAAGCAAAGGATGTGGGCACTTCTACTGTTTTGGCCAAGGGTGCCAGAACTGTAAGTCTTGAGCCATTCTTTTCAAGCACAAGTGATAAAATAGCCTCAAATATTGTGTCCTACTACAACAGTAATGGGAAGGAGCTTCCTATTTATTTCGTAGGGGCTTCCTGTATTTATTTCACCTTACTCTCCCAAAGGGGCAGCCTCCAACATCTACATTGTCTCTTTGTCAGGACGAGCTATTCCACCAGTACCTTGGGAACAGCTCCCACACACACTCATGTGCATGAAATATTTTTATTTATATATAATTTATAAATTTAAATACATTTTCTGCTAGCAGGCCAAGTTCAGTATCCTTCAAAACTAACTGAGAATAGAAACACAGAAGGATGAGAAGATGAAATCTGCAAAACTTTCTTCCCTGCGTTAGTCATAAAATATACTGCTGGAATTTACAAAGAAAATCCTTGAGCATTTTGAGTCATCTGCTCATGATATCATTGGACTAAAAGTGCTCACTACTATCCAAATCAAACGCCAGAGAAATCTCATGAGAATATGCCTTGTGGGCAAATCCCAAAAGGAGAACATCTGGATTTAAGATGCCATTGCCCTGTACTTAACCCTAAGCCACTGAGAAAAATGACTATTCTCCTGCTGTCACTCTCTCCATGTTATTAGTAAATATTTACACTATACAGGCACCCAAAGGCCTCCGATGAGAGTAGACTTCCATCTTGAGGCTTGCCCAGGCCTAACAGAGACAGGAACCCCCTCTGCTCTGAAGAGCTTGCTCATTATTTAGCTTTCCTTTCAGCTATGGTGTGCTAAGATGCTGTCCCGAGCCCAGCAACTGACCTTGATTTTATGTTATCAGCCATTAGTAGATGACACCCTCAATTCCTCCATAGCAAGAAAAAAGGTGTTTTCCTCAGTGATGTTAATTCAACCAAGGCAACTTAGAATCAATGAAAACTTTAAAATTGTGCCCAGACCAGCAGTGCCACCCTTAGCCTTGTCTGCCCAGACTCTAATGTAACCCATTTAGTCTGAGTTAATAACACAAAACTGCTTTGTCTTTCCTTCTAGTGTAAAAGATATTAATTAGACTGATGTGAATGATTTAGTACACACTGAAATTCAAGTCTAAAACAGACGTTGTCACAGCCAAATATTTGTGGTGGATAGATTGGAGTTTCTGCCACCCACCCAACTCCCTGCCTGCTTTTTAAGGTGAACACAAGTGTCCCATCTGCAGAAGCCGGACTACACCTGAGGTTGGAAAGACCTTACAGAAAGCCATTTGCTTTCTGTATCATGTGACCCGCCAACTGAACTCAACCCCACTACGTGGGCTACTTGAAGTCTGCCTTCTTCCAACTGATTTTGAAAAAAGGGATTCTAGCAACTTTATTGTGGGAGCCTCATCAGGTCATAACCTGAGCCTCCTGCAGCCATTTGTGAAGGGGAGAGGTTGACCCCAGTGGAAAACAGAAGGAGCTTCCAAACAGCCAAGTGACTCTTTTTTTAATTTATTTTTTTATTTTTTTCTCATATAGAGAGTTTGCCTCCAGACTTCTTCACTTAGTGGTTTCTTATGAGATGGAAACAACCCAGGAATACCTTGGATGAACCTCCCAATTACTGAAGATGTCCCACAATTGTGCACTCCTCAACAAAGCTGCCAAAGGGAAAACACAATTAACATAATTAATTGAAGTAGGGCCTGTCCTGGGCCTCCTCACTTTTTTTCACAAGAACTCAATCAGGCTGAGAGCTGTGCACCTGAGAGACCTGAGCCTATAAAGGCTTGGGGAGGAGCAGAAGGGAGGTGGTAGTTTAGATGTACTTTTTAGAGGTGGATGCCTTGGTTGTGAAATTTTGCTTCTGCCTAGATGCAGCATGAGCATTGAGAGGTGCCCGAGAGTTATCTGTCCCTGTTGACACTAAATCCCCCTTTCCCTGGAGAAGCTGCAGAAGAGGTAAGGAGGCGGTGTGTCTATGTGCTGAATTTGAGAGATCTCCAAGAGAAAGGGTTGGCTTGAAGAAACAGAGGGCTGGATCTTCCTGGGCTTCTGAGCTTGGCGCTGTAATGGTTTACTCTACCACAAGAGTCTGCCACTCCTCTCCTATCTATCTACAACT